>VOPJ01004654.1:0-22643 GCA_014673585.1 Semibalanus balanoides
AGGACGAGTTCATCTCTCTGCCAGACGTGGAGCCTCAGGCGTTCTTGGCGTTGCTGCGGTTCCTCTACACGGACGAGGTTCTAATTGGCCCGGAGACGGTTATGACCATTCTGTACACGGCCAAGAAGTACGCGGTACCGGCGCTGGAACGCGAGTGCGTCGACTTCCTGCAGCGGAACCTCAGTCCGGACAACGCCTTCATGCTGCTTACGCAGGTCTGTGCTGGGACGGTTTGTGAAGTAACTGCTAGGTGCGGCGAAAACAGCCGGCTGGTGAGGGTCGACTGCCGACTGGTCATAGCGAGATTACCTTCGAAATGGCTGCTGCTGGTCCTGGAGCCCTGGTCGGGCTAGTCACAGCAATTACAGTACAGGCAGTAGTGTTTTCACCTAGTGTCATGGGCGTCGCCACCACTGGGGACACTAGGGACATTGTCTCTAGTGATTGTCAACTTCCCTTAATATGGTCCCATATTAAAGTACACGTGCACCTAGATTTGCCCCTAGTAGTTTTCAGATCGTGACGACGCTCTTGCCTAGTGTTTTACATTTGCTATAAGAACAACATTGTTGCTAAAACGGTATAAACAGCTATTTATATGTCTTCTTCCAGCATTGTCTTGTTCCGTCTGTCCATTTTGTATTATGTTTTATCAGTGGATCACCTTATGCCTGATTGTCTCTGTATCAGGCCATCCACACCGTCTTTCCGACAGACCATCTGGTATCTTGACTTTCTGTCTCCCCTGGCTGTCGCATTGTCTATCTGTTCGAATGCCTACCTGTCCACATACAGACCGCCTCTGTCACCCTCACCTCAGCTGACTGTCTGTCTGTCTGACTGACTGACAGGCGCGGCTGTTTGGTCTGACTGAATGTCTGACCGTGTGTCTGACCGTGTGTCTGACCGTGTGTCTGACTGGCTGTCTGACTGGCTGTCTGACTGGCTGTCTGACTGGCTGTCTGACTGGCTGTCTACTGGCGTTCGATCTGGCTTCTGACTGGCTGTCTGACTGGCTGTCTGACTGGCTGTCTGACTGGCTGTCTGACTCGCTGTCTGACTCGCTGTCTAACTGACTGTCTGACTGGCTATCTGTCCGTGTGTCTGCCAGGCGCGGCTGTTTGACGAGCCCGATCTGGCCGCTCTCTGTCTGGACACGATTGACAAGAGCACGGCGGTGGCGCTGGCCGCCGACGGCTTCGTCGACATCGACCGCGACACGCTCTGTTCGGTCCTGGAGCGGAACATGCTGCGGATCAGGGAGTCGCGACTGTTCACCGCCGTGATCAGGTCTGTGCGGGGAGGGGGTAGGAGGAGGGGAGAGAGGGCAAAATCATATCAGGGTTGACCCGTTCGTGATCTCAGGTTAACATATATGCTGTCGTTGGGATACGCTGTCTCCTTTGTTGGCGGGTCATCAGCTGAATATGTGATATTCTGTGACCTATTCGGGCGGATCTCGAATGTACTGTAACCTGACCTGTGTTATGTGGACGCCAGCTGACCTGACCTGTGCTGTGTGGTCGGTCAGGTGGGCGGAGGCCGCCTGCCGGCGTCAGGAGCTGCCGACCACACCGGAGACCCTGCGCGCGCAGCTGGGCGAGGCGCTGCAGCTGGTCCGTTTCCCGCTGATGAGTGTGGAGGAGTTCGCGGCCGGGCCGGCGCAGAGCGGCGTCCTCACCGACCGTGAGGTCGTCCAGCTGTTCCTCTACTTCACGGTCAGTGGCAGCAGCTGGTACTCTAGTTCACGGTTAGTGTCAGCAGCTGGTACTCTAGTTCACGGTCAGTGACAGCTGCTGGTACCTTCACTAGTTCACGGTAGTAGCACAGCTGAGCTAGTTCAGGTCTTGACGCTCGTACTCTAGTACGGTAGTGTCAGCAGCTGTCTTCAGTACGTCGTGTCAGCCAGCTGGAACTCAGTCACGGTATAGCAGCTCTGGACTCTATTCACGGTCATGACAGCAGCTGGTACTCTAGGTCACGGTAGTAGCAACACGGACCTATGTTCACGGTATGTGCAACGAGCTGGTACTCAATAGCACGGTAGTCAGCACTGGTACATAGTGCACGGTAGTGTCAGCAGCTGGAACTCTAGTGCACGGTCAGTGACAAGCTCCTGGTACTCAGGTCACGGTCAAGGTTGACAGCAGCTGGTACTCTAGTCACGGTCAGTGACAGCTGCTGGTACTCTAGTTCACGGTCAGTGACAGCAGCTGGTACTCTAGTTCACGGTCTGTGACAGCTGCTGGTACTCTAGTTTACGGTCTGTGACAGCTGCTGGTACTCTAGTTCACGATCAGTGACAGTGCAGCTGGTACTCCAGATTAGAGTTAGTGATGGCAGCGGCAAGCAGTTTGCTTTTCTGACCTCTCACATTCGGCTTTAGTAAGAAAACCAAAAACAGAATGGGGTTGATAGTCTTTGAATATTATTTGTATCTTTGACAGCTGCAGCTGTTGTATGAGGTTATGTGTTATCCTGAGCCTGGTGCCGCCCTCTGCCCAGTCAACCGGTGCCTGGTGCACAGCTGTCTCGTTGGTCCGTGCTGCCTGCTGACACGCGCCCGTGTTACCCGCCAGGTGAACCCGAAGCCGCGAGTGTCGTTCAGCGAGTCGCAGCGCTCCTGTATGATGGGCGTGGAACAGACGTCGTGCCGCTTCAGTCAGGTGGAGGCCCGCTGGGGCTACAGCGGCACCAGCGACAGGATCATGTGAGTCCGGCCCCGCCCGCGGCCGGCATGTTCTGCTACTGTACTGACCCACAGAGCTGGTACCACACTTCCCCGGGCAGAAACGCAGCGCCAACGCCGTCACTGGGAGTCATCAGACTCCTGACGCTCCCATGAGGCAGGCGACCTTCTACTTAGCCCTTACTCTGTTCTCACGTAGCAGGCTTGGCCCTGTACCACAGAACACACACACACACACACACACACACACACACACACACACACACACACACACACACACACACACACACACACACAACAACACACACACACACCACACACACACACACACACACACACACACCACACACACACACACACACACACACACACACACACACCACACACACACACACACACACACACACACACACACACACACACACACACACACACACACGCACACGCACACGCACACGCACACGCACACGCACACGTTAGGGATGGCACCGTAGACACCTTCCCAGCACCCGAGTCTGTCCTGAGTCCTGTCCCCCTTCTTTTTCGCTGTGTACGGCAGGCTCCCTCCTGACTCCCTCTCTCTCTGTGTACGGCAGGTTCTCAGTGGACCGCCGCATCTTCGTGGTCGGTTTCGGGATTTACGGCGCCATTCACGGGCCGAGTGAGCACGGCGTCACCATAGGTCTGGTCAACGTCCGCACCGGAGAGGTCAGTCATCTGTCAGTCACGGGGTCACTGACCTGTCACGAGGTCACTCACCTGTCAATCACAGCTGCTGTCGGGGGTCGACTGGTCAGTCGCCGTGGTTTTGATATTCACGCTGATATAAACCTCGTGAAATCATCGCTTTGCTGTATAAAGTGATGGCTATATTTTGTGTTGCATTGTATTCTGTGTTGCATTGTCTTTGGCTAGCCGTGAAGCTGTGGTTAATTATGTGTCTGTGTGTGCCAGGTGTTGGTGTCAATATTTGTGTTTTGTGAGGTGACGGTGTGCCCGTGTCCGGCAGGTGTTGGCCAGTCACGAAGTGACGGTGTCCCCGTGTCCGGCAGGTGTTGGCCAGTCACGAAGTGACGCTGTTCAGTGACGGTGTGCCCGTGTCCCCGGCAGGTGTTGGCCAGTCAGAAAGTGACGGTGTGCCCGTTTGTCCGGCAGGTGGTTGGCCAGTCACGAAAGTGCGGTGTCCCGTGTCCGGCAGGTGTTGGCCAAGTCACGAAGTGACGGTGTTCAGTGACGGTGTGCCCGTGTCCGCAGGTGTTGGCAGTCCACGAAGTGAATACGGTGTTCAGTGACGGTTTTGCCCGTGGTCCCCGGCAGGTGTTTGGCCAAGTTCACGAAGTGGGTGTGGGCCCGTGTCCCGCAGGTGTTGCCATCAACGAAAGTGACGGTGTTCAGTGTCCGGCAGGTGTTTGGCCAGTCACGAAAGTTGACGAGTGTCGTGTACGGCAGGTGTTTGGCGTCACCGAAGTGACGGTGTCCCCGTGTCCCGGCAGGTGGTTGGCCAGTCACAAGTGACGGTGTTCAGTGACGGTGTGCCCGTGTCCGGCAGGTTGTTTGCCATCACGAAGTGACGGTGTCCCGTGTACGGCGGTGTTGGCCAGTCACGAGTTGACGGTGTTGCCGTGTCCGGCCCAGGTGTTGGCCTGTCCGAAAGTGACGGTGTCAGTGACGGTGTGCCCGTTCCGGCAGGTGGTTGGCCAGTCACGAGTACGGTGTCCCGTGTCCCGGCAGGTGTTTGGCCAGTCACGAAGGACGGTGTTCAGTGACCGGTGTCCCGTGTCCGGGCAGGTGTTTGGCCAGTCACGAAGTGACGGTGTCCCGGTGGTACCGGCAGGTGTTGGCCAGTCCGAAGTGAAAACGGTGTGCCCGTGGTCCGCAGGTGTGGCCAGTCACGAAGTGACGGTGTTCAGTGACGTGTGCCCGTGTCCGGCCAGTGTTGGCCAGTCACGAAATTCGAACGGTGTGCCCGTGTCCCGGCAGGTGTTGGCAGGTCACGAGTGGCACGGTGTTCAGTGACGTGTGCCCGTGTCGGCAAGGTGTTTGGCCAGTCACGAAGTGACGGGTGCCCGGTCCGGCAGGTGTGGCCAGTCACGAAGTGATGGTGTCCCGTGTCCGGCAGGTGTTGGCCCAGTCACGAAGTGAACGGTGTCCCCGTTTGTCCCGGCAGGTGTCCAGTTCACGAAAGTGCGTGTTCAGTGACGGTGTGCCCGTGGTTCCGGCAGGTGTTTGGCCCAGTCACGAAGTGACGGTGTCCCGTGTCCGGCAGGTGTTGGGCCATCACGAAGTGACGGTGTTAGTGACGGTGTCCCGTGTCCGGAGTGTTGGCCAGTCACGAGTGACGGTGTCCGCTGTTACGGCAGGTGTTGCCAGTCACGATTAGTGACGGTGTGCCCGTGGTCCGGCCAAAGGTGTTTGGCCAGTCCCACGAATGACGGTTGTTCAGTGACGGTGTGCCCGTGTCCGGCAGGTGTTGGCCAGTCACGAAAGTGATCGGTGTGCCCGTGTCCCGGCAAGGTGTTGGCCAGTCCGAAGTGAAATGGTGGTCCGTGTCCGGCACGGTGTTTGGCCAGTACGAAGTGAACGGGTTGTCCCGTGTCCGGCAGGTGTTGGCCTGTCACGAAGTGACGGTGTTCAGTGACGGTGTGCCCGTGTCCGGCAGGTGTTGGCCAGTCACGAAGTGACGGTGTTCAGTGACGGTGTCCCGTGTCCGGCAGGTGTTGGCCAGTCACGAAGTGACGGTGTGCCCGTGTCCGGCAGGTGTTGGCCAGTCACGAAGTGACGGTGTCCCGTGTCCGGCAGGTGTTTGGCCAGTCACGAAGTGACGTTTTGTTCAGTGAAACGTGTGCCCCGTGTCCGGCAAAAAGGTGTTGGCCAGTCACGAATGACGGTGTTCAGTGACGGTGTCCCCGTGTCCGGCAAGGTGTTGGCCAGTCACGAAAGTGACGGTGTCCCGTGTCCGGCAAGTGTTGGCCAGTCACGAAAGTGACGGTGTGCCCGTGTTCCGGCAGGTGTTGGCCAGTCCACGAAGAGTGGACGGTGTTCCAGGACGGTGGTCCGGTGTCCCGGCAGGTGTGGCCATCACGAAGTGACGGTGTCCCGTGTCCAGGCAGGTGTTGGCCCTGTCCACGATAGTGCGGTGTTCAAGTGACGGTTGTGCCCGTGTCCGGCAAGGTGTTGGCCAGTCACGAAAGTGACGGTTGCCCGTGTCCGGCAAGGTGTTGGCCAGTCACGAAGTGACGGTGTTCAGGACGGTGTGCCCGTGTCCCGGCAAGGTGTTGGCCAGTCACGAAGTGATCGGTGTCCCCGTGTCCGGAGGTGTTGGCCAGTCAAAACGAAAGTGACGGTGTTTCAGTGACGTGGGTGGCCCGTGTCCGGCAGTGTTGCCCAGTCCACGAAGTGACGGTGGTGCGTGTCCGGCAGGTGTGGCCTGTCACGAAGTGACGGTGTTCAGTGACGGGTGCCGTGTCCGGCAGGTGTTGGCCCAGTCACGAAGTGACGGTGTGCCCCGTGTCCGCAGGTGTTGGGCCAGTCACGAAGTGACGGTGTCCCGATGTCTGGCAGGTGTTGGCCAGTGTCACGGGAAGTGGACGGTGTGCCCGTTCCGGCAAGGTGTTGGCTCTGTCACGAAAGTGGAACGGGTGTTCAGTGACGGGTGTGGCCGGTGTCCGGCAGGTGTTTGGCCAGTTCACGGTGACGTGTCCCCGTGGTCCGGCAAGGTGTTGGCCCTAGTCATCGAAGTGACGGTGTTCCGTGTACGGCAGGTGTTGGCCTGTCACGAAGTGACGGTGTTCAGTGACGGTGTGCCCGTGTCCGGCAGGTGTTGGCCAGTCTCGAAGTGACGGTGTTCAGTGACTGTGTGCCCGTGTCCGACAGGTGCTGGCCAGTCACGAAGTGACGGTGTGCCCGTGTCCGGCAGGTGTTGGCCAGTCACGAAGTGACGGTGTTCAGTGACTGTGTTTGTGTCCGGCAGGTGTTGGCCAGTCACGAAGTGACGGTGTTCAGTGACGGTACAGAGAGCACGTTTCGCGCCATGTTCCCGGAGCCGCTGGAGGTGGAGCCCGCCGTACAGTACATTGCATCCGTCACTCTTAAGGTATGTACGGCTCTGTCAGCGGAAGCTAGCCCGTCATCTCCAGTCCAGTCACAGATGCCAGCATGGCACCCAAACTCTGGCTGGCTGGCTATCTGGCTGGCCAGAAGTCTCGGATGAAAGTGATGAGCATTTCAGATGTGTTCCGCCATCGCAGTGTCTACACCCTACATGTTATAATGTATTCCTACTAGGTCCAGATGTGAAGTTTGCCTGGCGTGCCACTGCCATCATAGTTTAATATTTGTGTTCTTGGAAACGTCCCCAATTACTCACCCTAGTCCCTGTCCGCCTCTGTCCTTGGCTGACAACCCTCTCCGCCCCTTGTCCTGGGCTGACCTCTGTGCTACTACTGACCCCCTCCCTGCCCCTGCCCCGGGCTGTGCGGCCCTGCCCTGTGCTGACCCCCGCTCTCTGCCCTCTGTCCCGGGCTGTGCGGCCCTGCCCTGTGCTGACCCCCGCTCTCCGCCCCCTGCCCTGGGCTGTGCGGCCCTGCCCTGTGCTGACCCCTCGCTCTCCGTCCCCTGTCCTGGGCTGGGTCCTGCCCTTGTGCTGACGTCCCGCTTCTCTGCCTCTCTGCCTCCGGGCTGTGCGTCCTCTGCCCTGTTGCGACGCCCGTCTCTGCCCTCTGCCCGGCTGTGCGGCCTGCCGCTGTGCTACCCCGCTCTCCCCACGCCCACTNATAACCTAATTTCGGTTCGTATATTTTCAACTATCAAGTTCATAGTTTTCGAATATTAAGTAGCTGTTTCCAGTCAGACGCGAATCACTGTTTATGGCCGTGAGTCGAACGCACACAGCCAGCTCTTCTAATGCAGTTGGCACTTGGACGAGCACGCACGCTGTTTCTGCGCCAAGCGTTGTAATGGACGGCTCTTCTCGTCCAGGAACGAAGGAAGACCAATTTACACCACGCCTTTGGTTAAATAAATGACTGCATGGGATTAAGGTAAATGTTGAATTTTTCCCAGGAAGATACGACAAACGCCACTTCGAGGTCACTGCCAAGATCCGTTGTACTTACTACTTGTTACAGTGAAATAATATCGCAGTTAATAAACGAATAAACGAGCAAGAAGGCGATCAACCTGATCTTGTAAATGTACAGAGTGATGAATTGTCGGTGGGATTGGCCTAGGCATGATTGCGCGTAAGGTCCCACTAGATGTTCGGTGTCGGAGAGATAGCAATCCAACACCGTCCCCAGATGGGCAGCCGGTTGGACAGACCCGGCCGGGCCCGGCGCCGTCAGTCGCGTCTGAGTTGTTCACGCGTGAACCTGCAAATACAGAGACTCCATTCCGTGTTGTGTGCGCATAGAACTACGCAACCTTACTGTATATACCAACACCATGTAAGTTTTTTTTTTCGGGGAAAACAACGAAGTTTCAAACAGCACAGTTTAGGAAAACGTTCCATCGCAGACATATTTTTTCTCTCTCACAGATACTGCTGCGTTGCAAGGGTTGAGTTTCGTTTTTAAATGGTGAGGTCACCATTTTTTTCTTGTCTCGTCTACTTTTGTCAGGTTTGAAGGTTTCCTGATATTAATATGACTATGTTTTGCTTAAACCATGCAAAAGAACCAGGCCAGAACCAGTGATATTTTGTCCAGCCAGCTTTTTTTTCTGGAAAGCTCCACTCATGCTGCATTGACATTGCAAAAATGAAAAGTTGCATCTGGGATAGCTATATATTTTTACAGAACTAACTATACTTTATTGATTCGATACACAGCAAAACAGAAACTGAAACAGATGACCAAGAAACCTTGCAGGACGGCTAATAGAATCGCTGCCTCAGTCATTTCCGCCGGTCCATCTGGCATGGACGTTTCCGGTAACTCCTGGACTGCTGATGTGTGTGTAAATGAGCTCTCGACTGCATCGACTCGCCAACTCGGTCCTCCACCGCTGCCGTCACCAGCTCTGCAGCCAGTGGTGGCGCCGCCCCGCTCCGGTCCGGTGGCCAGTGGTGCCGCGCCGCCCCGGCCAGCCGCGCCGCGCCGCCCCGGTCCGAAAATCATCAGTATTCCGGCCAGATAGCGATGGAAATTCGAGGCGACGTTGATGAAACGCAACACCCGGCCGATAACGGGCAGTGGCGAACTGCGTAAGTGGCCGCCAAACCCGAGAACTGGCGCTGTTTGAATAACATCCGCCAATGGCTGCATTGGGCAACATCTGCGGCTGGCTCTGTTATGACATACGATAAATGAATGGGATTTTCCTGTTGTTACAACTATGCATGCAGTAGACTTTTGTCCGAAGGTGTTGCAATTTTTCGTTTTTTTGTTGATTCAGAACAAAGGATTCGCACTGGATTCGAAAGGCTTTTACGGTATTTGCGGGGCGACGCACGAACGGGAAGGGCTGGCAACAAGCTGCTCTTAACGATATGTAAACATAGCGCCAGGAAAAACACGAATATGTGAAAGCCCTGAAACAGCGTTCGTCGTAAAAGAATGTCTACGGAGTTGAATGAACACCGGCGGAGCCCGAAGGTGGAATGGTGAGGTCAAATACGAGTAAACTGCTGTTAATCTACTGCCCAAAAGTGGCTAGTACAATAAATGCATGCATGCATGCATTACACATCATATACTAAATGCATACGGTCTTACTTAGTGTGGATGAATGAATCGCCGACGCTGTTGAAACAGGCAACGTGTCTTGTTTTTCATCCCACATTCACACATCTCACCAGAACTCACTGACGAGTAGCTTTGTTATACAGAAAAACGGTCTTGAGGTTAACAATTAAATACTAAGGAACACATAATGTGTTATTGCTTAACATACAAATGTTCTCCGTTGTCCCATGGAAATAGCATGGGTGCGTTGCTGGCTCCGGCCAGAACCAGACTTGTATACGCTGTCAAAATAAATAAGTTGGTTTTGTATTCAATGAAATGAAACATAGCCGTGCACAAGTTCTAACAATTACTTACGTCGGCTGTATTTTTTTTCGACTGTAACTGTAGCAGATAAATTTTATCCCTTCATAACTTTGCAGGACCACGCAAACTTCGTAGTTTGTCACATCATAAGGCAGTTTTGAGGATAGTAGCACTGAGCACAGCAAATTCGGATGGATCAGATTATCCATTTCAATTTCGTTTGTGCTCGTGCGCTGTACTAGAAACAAGATAAATCCTTTCTTGTTCAGACACATAAGTCCCATTGTTGACTTTCAGAGAAATGCAAAACAAAACTAGCAACACAGCACTATTAACCCTATTCCATGCTGGCGGGCAGAATAACGTTAACGTGCTGGGGAGGGCAGATTCTGCCCCCCAGAGATCTCGAAAACTGCTTGGTCGATTTCGATGGAACAGACATCATTCGATTTTGTATCACAAGATCTTCTTTCCGTATCCAGAAATTTCTTTTTTGGTCAAAAATCGCTGGCCAGGGGGCAAAAAGTACTTTTTACAGGTCATTGCAGCCATCTGGTTCAACCGATTGGCATAACAAAAACGTTTTTGAGGTTGCATTATACGGGTCTTCAATATATCAGGAGGGAAAGTACCAAAATTGAAAATCATAGGCGTACTCAGAGGATGTAAAATAGGGTGATTTTCTGATAATAAATGTGTGTTGTTCGTGATTGTTTGGGTGGATACGACCGCCAAATGTAGCCATATTTGTTGTAATTGTAAAATGTAGCATATCTCGCAAAGGCGGATTCAGGTAAAAATCGTGGGGGCACCATGTGCGTAACGCTTTTTATCATCTTACTTATTTTAAGTCAGACCTTATTTGACGGAGGTTTTCGCCTCCCATTGTATGTACCTGAGTGCGCCTCTGCCCCAAATATCTAAAATTTAAGTATTTATGATCTATATTGCAGTGACAATATTTCTGACGTATTTATTGCACCACAAACTACGAAGGAAGTATGCTCCGCACAACTGCATCGGTCACACCCTCCCAAAAACATGAGCCTGGCACCGCCTCTGCTGGGCTGATGTTTTCTCAAAATTTTGACATAACACGTGTCATTCAATTCTAGGAAAAGTCACAAAGTTTCAAGACGCTGGGCCAAATGGTTTTGAAGCGACAAACGAAAGAACACTGGGAGGGTAGATTCTCCCCCCCCCCCCTACACGAAATAGAGTTAAATTACTTGGTGCAAGTCCAACGACTTACGACTTTTACCGTGCTCACGTTAAACTGCCATCGATGTATGCTACGATGACAAAACAACAGTGGATTCAATCCTACACACGCTATTTCACGCCAGTCTGATGCTACTATCTGGTTTCGATCATATAACGAAAACACGGAGCTGACAGCGTACCGCAGTGACAATAATACAGCGCGCTGTCTTGGGCTTTGTAGATATTATGGAACATGGAACCGAAAGATTAGAAGCGGGCAGATGTGGTAACAATGGTTTTTCGTGGTGTGACAAAAGATACATAGCCAACCCGCGCACTGACGGGGGTCTGAACCAACTTAGAACCGACGGGGGGCGGGTAACCGCCCCCCAGAGATCTAAAAAACTACGCAACGTAGCGAGAAGCGGAAAACGGCGTTAGGTAGGCTGCTACTAGTACTAGAGAAAATACTAGATTATTTTTGATCAAGTCATTATTAAGGTCACCAGAGGTCAAAACAGGTCAAACTTTCCCATTTTTCGAGTAAATTGAGCATTGCTTCACATAATCCGGGTTAGCTCAGTAACTAACATAGCTAAGAGCATTCCGTAGAATGTACTGAAATACCCTTGCAACGCTCTGTCTTAGAGTTCTCTCAGATTTGGGAATGAATCAATAGTTTAGACTGAGGTCAGCAAAGGTCAAAATGCTTAATTTCACTGATTTTTTGTGTGCTAATAACGTTGTATGTATAAAAGCTAGAGGAACGCTTTTGCCATCATCGTGTTTTGCTCATCATGGCGCATCGAATCATATATCGGATGACCTAGTTAGGTAAAATCCGAAAAAAATGACCTGATCTGAGGTCATGTCAAGGTCAAGTCGAATTGTATATCACTTGATGAAGGTCGATAAGAGAAAGAGAATGGTGAAAACCCTATCACTCTACCCCTCGTAGAAGATGAGTTATTGTACAAAAACCATATGCCCTGTGGGCACATTGGATTTTACCTTAAAGAGGTCACGGAAGAAAATTACAATATGGATTCTTCTGCTTTGCTCCGAAATAGTGATATCGATTAAAACTTACCAATATTTAGCTATGTTTGCTCGATTGGTGCGCATTTCATTTTTCTCCCATATAGGTACTTATAATGGGAGGTCACAAAATTGACATGACCTCAGGTCACCGATATAAACAAACGAGATATAAGAACTGTTATACGTACCTTGTATGTCCTTACCACACAATACGGTATGTCCTTACCACACAATATGAGTTTCAAACTGTTTGGTTCACCACTGTGGCTTCGGCATAATATCAAACTTTCAAAAACGTGACTTGAGGATAGGTCATTTAATGTGACCTGACGACGTGACCTTGAAAGCAGGAGATCCAGAACTTTAAACAATGTGGGTAATTTAATGCCCAAAAAGTATGTGAAAAAATTTGGCGGCGCTACGCGCCGCCGTTTTCCGCTACTTCAGAAAACATCAGGCGGATATCCGCCCCGTCGGTGGGCGGTTAACGGCGCGCCCCCACTGGGAGGTGTTTGGAACACCCACTGTGGTTTTATCAGGATTAAGAAAAATAGTAGTGCTTAGTGCCGCCAAATTTGGTCTACCTTATTATTGATTTTGTCTACACCTTGTGTGAAAATTTAAGTTACGTGTCGGATCAGGCCAAGTCACCAGGTCAGGTCAAGTGACACCACCTTCAAAAGGTTTGCAATCGTGCCATGGCCACAGCTTCTGAGGCATCCATGATATACTTTCAGAATTGCATAAAGCCATGAGTATCTACAAAATTGTAATCTCATAATTTTGATATCGGTGACCTGAGGTCGGGCCGAGTACGTGACCTCCCATTACAAGTCGAGGAAAAATATTCAAATGCTTCTTATTTCGAGGATATGCATTGCATGCTACCACTCCAATTTCTTATGGATAATGCTATCATAGAATATGATTGATGATCCAAATGCAGGTTTTGTTCTGTGACTTCTACGAAGTCATCTGAGGTCATCCGAGGCCACCAACAAATTTTCGTTAATAACTCTCCGCATAACGCAGATAGAGAAGCGAAACTGGCAGAATGTGTTTTTCTCGTCGAGACACGTCTCCCAACATGCAACAGAACCTACTTACATCACCAATTGACCTTAAGCTGAGGTAATTTTTTTAAGTTGACTTTTAAAGGTCACAATTTACATATGCTTCAAAGCGGAGTGACCAAAGAAACACAATGGTGTCAAAAGCATCGCCGTGATTTCATCAGTTAACAAGTTATTAGTAAAACATGTTTTCCTAAAGAACGACCATTTGTATTCGATGACCTCTGGAGCCTAAACTATTGACCTTAGATTAAGCCTGATGTCATCTTTGTGAAAGAGCGTTTCAATAGATTTCCATTGCTGCTTCAGTTTCTTCCTGATCGGCTTAGCTTTTGAGATATTTGCGGTGTTAAAGGAAAAGTCCTTATTTGTGAAAATTCAACCTCTGATGACCAGTTGCGACTTCAATATTGGTCCGAGCCTAAATACGTCTAAGTCACTTCGAACTTAATTTTGTCAAGATTTCGAGCACTTTTGTTTATTCTTTCGGTACGTCTCATATGAGCCGAGATCAAGGTGTGTGTGTGTGTATGTGTGTGGATGTGTGTGTGTGTGTGTGTGTGTGTGAGAGTGTGTGTGTGTGTGTGTGTGTGTGTGTGTGTGTGTGTTTGTTCAACCCCTCCCCCCCAGTAGGGCGTGGAAAATATGGAGGCCCAGCGGGGCGCGGGTTAAGCTGCCTGATAATAACATTATGATGGTGTTATCTTGGTGACATGTTCTGTAGAAGCTGACACCTACGGGTTCAGTCAGCTCTAGTTTTCTTACAATGTATCACTAAATCTAACCCAAACAAAATAAAACGACCATAAAGGATCTTTTCAAAAGCATTTGCTATACGACTTTGCTTACTGCAAACATGCTCTGTTTTACCATGTATTCAATACCATGATATCCGATTTTACTCACGACATTTCGAGTTTATTTCTTATAGTTTATGTCGATTGTATGCGGATGCATCGTTGTTTCGAACAACTTTGCTGCTTTTGGTCAAAGGTGGATAAAGACTATTATTTTTTGGGATGGGTAAATTATAAAAAGTCGCACTCTATTCCGAAACTCATCGTGCATTGTTAGCTGATCTAAAGACTGCTTTTCTTGGTACAAGTTGCTGAAACTTTCTTCTATATCAGGAAATGTGTCAATTACGCTGATTTCAGGGGTTGGGAGAATTACCCAATACCCATTATGCTAAACCGTAGATCCGCCACTGCCCTTTGTGATTTCACGAGATATTCCAGATAATTTATCATCTCTATGTGAACTTTGACACCTACTAACTCGGACTTCAACCATTTTATACCAGAACACCTACGAGTTACGACTTCAACTCCAACTACGACTCGCCTTCCGCCAATTTTTACTGCAAAGCAGTTCAGCAATTGACCATTTACTGCGAATCGACGATCCGAGCAACTCGTTTTGCTTATCCGGACGCGTCTGCAATTGGACGCCCCGTCGTCCCATGAACCTGCGTTTCTAATTGGCTGTTCCTCCCGGGTCCTGCGGGAGGGGGCAGAGGCGCAGGCGGCGGCGCTGACCACCTGACCCGGCCGTCGGCGACCACCCCGAGGGCGCCAGTCGCGCGCGAGCCGTCGGCGAGGGAGGGTGTGCGACGCTCTGCGGGCGGTGATCTGGTATCTAAAGAGACAGTCTGGTGACGGGGTAGTTGTATAGAGTACGGTCTTGTGACGGAAATAATTGGAAGAACACGGGAGTCACTCAATGGTAAGCCCAACGGAGTGCCAAGTGCGTGGTTGGTAACATTTGGAATGACTGCATATGTGTATCAGTGAAATATAGGACGCAAAGTGAGAAATATATAAATCGTTCATCCATGCACAGTTGGGTGGTTGCTGTTAACAAGCACCAATATTTGCATTGCGTGCGAAATGTCTAGATGTAGACTCGGCAAAAGCGCATTAGCTGAAGTACTTGAGCCCGCTGACCGTCCGTAATTGGAAACGGAATGACCTAATTTGAATAGCCGCATGAATATATTTAGTGCGGTGTAAACACGCCTAATGTTAACATCATTCAGTATGTAGTCATGATGCACAAAACGTGTCCTGCATCATGCAACAAAAGGACGTGAATAAAAAATATTGTGTACTATTTTGCTTATGATGATTTCATATAACATCTGTTGTTACGGTTCAGAGAACGCATTTGCATGTTTGTATCTCCATGGATTATACTTAAGGTAACAGGAGCGTTTTAAGTGATTCCTATATATTTTTATATATTTATTTATGTAAGAATGATATGTATTTTATATATATACATATATATTGTTTATATATTAATTTATAAATAATATTTATTTAATTAAAATCTTATTATGTTTTTATTTTCGATATATATATATTTGATTTATATATAAATTTAGCTGCTAAAGTTATACTCAGTTGAGCAGCGTTGTTTATTTACATCAGAGGTCGCCGCTCTATAGACTAAACAATACGTCAGGAAACGTTAGGAAGCAGATGCGTGTAGAGTGATGATGCCACTCGTGCTCGCTCACTCAACGTTGTTTATTGGCATAAACGGTCCCTCTCGAGACTAAATTATGTTTCGGAAACGATCACATAGGGACTGGTCTGGTTCTGTCTTGCGTGGCGAGAGTCCTAGCTCAGAGAGCAGACCCAATGCGACTGGACAATTCGTTTGGAGTCAAACTGTGTTTTATGTTATTTAAGCGAGCCCAACGTTTTTATAGGAGTCAATTGAATTGTTAATTCAAATAAGGATGACTCACTAGGTTTTACGTACAAGGAATACTTCTGCACTATTTTGCAACCAGCAAACAAACGGCGTAATGCCGTTTCTTGTAGAGTATACTACTATGGATTTCAGACCACGTGTTTTATTGTCGATAATTTTTTAAGGAATGGCTGAATCCGAATCAAATTTTCGCATTGTCTATTTCAGCCCAGGCGCCAATTTCTGTTCGTATAGTCTGTTAACAAAAACTCGAAACTTATGATACTTGCAATCGACTCGTAAAGTTACGATCTGCTCGGTAAACTAAATTCCAGTGACCCCACAGGAGAGGCTACCGTAACGTAGGCTGTGAGTGGTGACCTCAACAGCACGTGACTACGACAGGATGACGATAAGCAGCACGGGATTTTGAGGTCACACCTACGTCATGGTAGCCTCTTACTGTGGGAATGGGTCTTACCGAGGCATGATTTTAACATTACGAGTCCAAAGACAAGTACCATAAGTTTGCATTTCTTGTTAGCCAGATTTATAACGGACAGATATCGGCGCCTGGGCTGAACAGTGGACGTGCAAAAATTTGATTCAGATTCGACCATTTCTGAATAAATTTATCGCCAATACGGGGGTCTCACGCGGTCTGAATCCTTGTAGTGCTAGCCGTCCGCCCGCTTGGGCGATTACGGTTGAGTTGGTGGTGCAGCAGTGGTAAGCAATTAGGGATTGGTAACGTTTCTACCCGTGGCACACCGTTCGTACCTATATACCTGTTTGTTGTACCCGTATACACCGAGTTCCTGGATGTGTCCCTTATTGCGGTTAACGCCGCCGCACTGCAGGGGTTCGCGACCGAAACACGAAAACTGCAGGGGTGATTCCGCCCCCGTGAGATCTCATAAAACTACCGGCCAACGTTAGCGACAAGCGGAAAACGGCATGGATAGCTCTAGGCCCAAGGCTCTAATTCGAAAAGGTACAAGTTTTCTTGGATCAGGTCACCAATTGAGTGTCTCCAGTGGTCACCAAAGGTCAGATTTCGGTTTAAACTCTTAGGACTCTTTCCAGAAACCCCGATTATCTCGGAACTATGCTAGCTAGGAGCAAACAATTTTAGAGAGGCAATCGATTGATATGAAATTGCGAATCAAGCCAAAATGATCTTGAAAGAGCAATATTTGGCTCATCAGAGGTCATGAAAGGTCAAAAATACTGTTTTAGGCCAAACAGTTTTTCGTGAATAGACATGTACCTTAAGAAAGATAGCGGAAAACTTTTGACCGCCCATCGTGTTTGTCTCATTGATGCGCTTTTGAAAAATATTATACGGTGACCTGGTAAGTCAACTTCAAAATTTGACCTCAGGTCAAGGTTCATCTGGATGACCAGGTTAGGTCATGTTGCATATGTGCACGCGGCCAGACGAGACGACACATTGTGTAATAATCGTCTCAAATCTCTTTCTCTAGTGAAGAGTTACTAGCAAAATTCCATTGCTATGACCTCAGATGAACCTCAGGATGACCTGTATAAATCACTAGCAACAATTGTACCTTGATCATGTAGAATTGAGCTAAAATAGCATTGATTTCTGAAAAGAAATTAGCCTGATCGGATGAACATTTTCTGAAAGAGCATTGTTTATTTTCCCATTCAGCTTACACCCGCGGCACTGCAGGGTTTATTTCCGCCCCCCTCAGGTTTTTCGGGAGTAGCGGGGAAAAAACGGCGGGCGCGCAGCGCGCCCAAATTCGTACACCTTATTTGGACATCAATTACCCACACCTTTGGAAAATTTTAACTTCAGGTCATTAAGGTCAGTCACAAGTCCATGTCAAGTGACCTCACCTTCAAAAAATGTTTGCGTTTTCGTGCCAAACCACATCTGTTTTTTCGAAAGTTTTGAACTTGCAGGATTTCATTAAAAGTACAGGTACCTACCAATTCGGTTTATCGCGGATTTTTCGTATCGGTGACCAAAGGTCGAGGTCAATGTCTGACCTCCCCATATATAAGTGAAGGGAAAATAAACGAAATGCTCCCTTTCAGTAAAAATTCATTGGATCGGCTGAATTCTTTCATAATCATGCATTTTAGCTCATTTCTGAATTGACCCAAGGTGCAATTGTTGCTCATGTGATTCTACAAGCGTTCATCTGGGTCATCTGAGGCAATCAGCAATGATTTGCTAATAATCTTTGATATAAAAGAAGATAGAGACGATTAGTTGAGACCAATGTGTTGTCTCGTCTTAGCCGCGTTGGCCCATATGGCGCAACATGACCTTACCTGGGTCACCAAAATGGACCTCGACCTGAGTCAAATTTGAAATTGATCTTACCAGTCACCGTGTATATGTTTCAAAGCGCATCAATGAGACAAACACACATGCGTCAAAATGATTTCCCATCTTTCTTAGTGACATGCTATTCACGTAAAAACTATTTGGCTAATACAGTATTTTTGAGCTTCATGACCTCTGGAGCGTGAAACTATTGATCTGAGATAAAATTTTGGAGGACATACATGCATTGCAAAATTTTCTCAAATGCCATCCGATTGCCTCTTCAATGTTGCTCCTAGCTATCATTAGTTTCCGAGATAACGGGGGTTCTGGGAAAAGGAGTCCTAAAAGAGTCTAAAACCGGAAAAATCTGACCTTGGGACCCTTTGGTGACCTCAATGTGACCTATCCAAGAAATACTTAAAATACTTTCGATAGAGCTTGCCTAGAGCTATCTAATGCCGTTTTCCGCTTGTCGACTACGTGGTGTAGTTTGGAGATCTCACGGGGGGGTCGGAAATCAACCCCCTGCAGTCGTGATCGGCGCGAACCCCTGCAGTGGCGGGATTAATGGGGAGGTCAGGAAATTGACCTGACCTTGGTCACCGATACGAAAAATCCGAGATAAGATTTAGGTACTGATTATTCTTTATGAAATCTCTGCAAGTTTCAAAACTTTCGAAAAAAGGACTGTGGCTTTTGGACGAAACGCAACATTTTTGAAGGTGAGTCACTTTTACATGAACTTGATGACCCTGACCGACATGACCTCAAGTCAAAAACTTATTCCAAGTGTGTGTAATGAGCCCGAACAGGTGTACAAAATTTTGGCGGCGCTGCGGCGCCGCGTTTTTGCGCTACTCCTGAAAAACCTGAGGGGGGGGGGCGGAAATCACCCCCCTGCAGTGCGCGGGTGTACATGCCAGCGTCACCTATATAGCATATTCACTGGGCGCCGATGCGCACAACAGCGCCACCTATAACATATTCACCGAATGCACCTCACTGGCTGCGTGTAATTGAAGTTCCGCTTATCGGATAGCAGTATTATCGAAGAGAAACTGTGTCGTGTTATTTTTGCTAAACACAGACATTATCTTAACTTGTAAGATGACAGTTTGATGCTGGGAAATGTAGGGAATACATTGAACACATTAAGTGCGATCTGCAAAATTAATTTATTAAATACTGCTCTATGCTTATGTGTCGAAACTACATAACATTTCGAATTAGTAAAATGGATCAGGAAAAACAATGTTTGGGTGAACAGACAGACAAAGAGACAGGCAGACAGACAGTCTTTCTTTAAACATTAAGTTTGATGCATAATGCATATTCAGCTCTACTAAGAACTGTATTCTAAGTTTTAGAGCTTTCTTGTATAATATATGCATATTTAGTTCTATTAACGAACACTGTTTGAGAGAAAGGGGCAATGAATGCAGATGTGAAAACCTTGTTGCACATGCACGATTATACGACAAGGTTTTCTTCTCCTTCTCAAAGTTACCTGGAATGGATTATTCATTTTCATACTAATGTAATTTGTTGTCGCCTAGACAGGTGTTACATTCTGAGCCGCAGGAAGATAAATCTACGATGGATTGAGAAAACCACGCATGATCCTTAGGAAATTAAAGACCTTTTCCCACAAAAATGAAGGTGCACTTTAAATTGAGAGATGAGACAATCGATCTTCCGGCACTTACCGGGTGGACCAAAAAGGATGGAAACATTTGGTTTCTTCACCATGGAAAAACCGTTCAAAGCAATTTACATGATTTTATGTTGCGGCGTGCACCGTTTCTGGAAATTTGTCTTGACATACGTTTATATTGCGAGAATGTTTCCGTATAGTAAGGAGGGAAAAAGCCCAAAGTAGTTTCAATTCTCAACTTTGCCCACAACATCTGGTTTTTCGAGAGGCACAATTTTGATTGGAACGGCACCGTCAATTCCAGAATATTCGATTTCTGGTTAAGCGAATAAGCCTAATGAGAAAGAGAGCCGTGCAGAGCAGCAGGGTTACCCTTCGTGGTGGCTGTGAGCAGGCGGGGGCGCTCGTCGGCCCTATTGGTTCCAAGAGTGCCAACAGCAAGACAGCGACAGTCAATCAGGGAGCCTATCGGCGGTACTTGATCAATTCTGGAGGCGTGCCAACGACAAGCATGGCAAAGACATGAAGTACATGTGACTTCAGCAGGACGGGTCACCTTCAAACACAGCCAGGAAGACAATGAAATGTATGAAAGAGCACTTCAGGTACCGGCGTGATCTCCCGTGGCGTCGGAAGAATGCCTTGGCCGGCCAGTGTCTCCGTGATCTGACCCTTAATGTATTCCTTTGGGTCACCTGAAAGGTCAGGTATACAAAAAAAAGGTCCGAAGAACCTGGACGACGTGAAAAGGGCCGTAACTAGGGCTCTGCATGCCAAACCGGCAGACATGTACCGCCGTGCCATGAGTCGTCCAAGACACGGGCCGAGCTGTGCCTGTCCCGTGATAGGGGCCATATAGAAAATGTGCTGTAAACGACCATCTGAGTTTGTGAGTGTTTGCGACTATTATGAATGTGTAAGCCAGCTGGCTCTGGTTTGAACATAATTTCCATGAAATGGGCTTTCCGAATATGTCACTGTGACCCGTCTGCTGAATGCAATTGATGTTTTATATCAGTTTCAAATGTTTCCATCCTTTTTTGTCCACCCGGTACATGAGACTGTAAGTCCATTCACATGAAACATTAAAATATATCTAACCGAAGTTTGAAACTTTCAAGCGTTCCTCGCTGAAAACGCCATCGGGACAAACTTGGCACATTTGTGGGTACTTCAATGCTATTCCTGCTCATTTATAATTTATATTTTAATATAATTCATCAGTACCTTTCAATGTGCCTTGGACAATGGACAATGGACAATGGATTTAGATTAGCTCAAACCTTCAGCTCTAACATACACTTTTTCTGATTTATAAAAAGTGTAAATAATTATCTTCACTTTGGTCACCCATACCGTTGGTATTTCGAAACATTTTTTTTTCGTTGTCTCTTGTTCCTGGTGCATGTATTTTTTTTTATTTGAATATAATAACGAAAAAATGTTGACATCACCAAATTATTTGGTGACATTGGTCTAATTCAGCTTCAACATTTGTATCTCTCAAATTTAGTCATGCGAAAATTGTTCTTCGCTTTGGTCGTCCATACATTTGGTCTTTCGCAGAATCGATCTAAGCTACTGTCACATTCAAACTTCAAATTTAAACCAAAGTGTTATGTCGTGCTTCCAATAGTAGAAAGAAAACACTGATCATGAACTCCAAAATAAGTATATGTCTCTGTTTGTTTCGTTAACATTTCGTTTTTTATTTGTTAGCGAAAGTTGTTATTTCACTTTTCAAGTTGAGACTTGACCAATTTAATCACATAAATGCCCCAGAAAATAATGTAAACAAATAAATATAAATGTAGATATTTTCATTTGAACGTATACCTACTTATAAAAAATACAAATCTAGACACAGGCATTACATTATCAACTGATGATATTTGTATGTAGTATTTGATTAAACCTTAGCGGTCAAAAGTAAGTAATTTGGTGGGTGCGACGAAAGGATACCTACCTACATTAAATAATTGATCAGTTGAAATGGAAATCTGGCCCCTGAACCTGTTCATTTACTTGCAATAAACGTGTAATTGACAATGCATTACCCTTTTGATGTCAAGCGCTCTATAAAACGGAACAATGTAGGGAGGACAGTAGGACCATTATGTAGCGCACTGCACGACGCACGTGCCACTCTTAGAACAAATACCTATGCCTATTTGATTTGCGATTAAAATATGCTAGTGTCGATTCACAACTCCTGTATTATAAACATTTGCCTTACTAATAGCCGTTTTCACGATGGATTATTTTGCGCGAAATGTTTTAAAACATTTTAAAATGATGTCAAATGTTTTAGTAACTTAGCCGTTTTCACGATGGACTAATTTGGGAATAAAAATGTTTAAACCCACTCCCTTTGCAAATTAGTCCAGCGTTTAAAACATTGTAAAATGTTTAAAATATTTCGCGCAAAATAATCCATCGTGAAAATGGCTATTGTAGTGGAAGTGACATGATAGAACGATCCAACATGCACATCAAGTTCTCGTCATAACATAAGCGCTCAGAAGTCAGAAATCCATCCATTCATATCCATCCATCCCATCCATTCTCAAGCGCCAAGACCAGGAAACGCTCGTCTGACTAGTCTTCTCCGTCCAAATTGTGAACGCCTAGTCAGCACTTCATAGCACTGGGTAAAAGCGTGGGATAAATGGCTCTCGAGTAAAAGGATACGCCAGTCCTTCAGCGACCTTGGGTTCATAAATAGCTGGCCACAGTCGCAAAGCCAGCAAAGGCAGCAATCCACATTCCTTAATAAATTCAGCCAAAAGTTTCGAATGGAAGGATTTCCAGAATTGGAGTCACGGCTGAAGTACGGCTTGTCGCACGGGCCCGATTTCTATCATCCAATGGCGGAAATTTAGTTCACCGGCAGCATTTAGTGGAGAAAGTTGCATATATGCTCGGAAGTTGGAACGCGGTGGGCCAGCTGGCGATTTCATCTGACTTGTTTGCTGCCTCCGACTGCAGA
>VOPJ01004655.1:0-52808 GCA_014673585.1 Semibalanus balanoides
ATATATCCTAAATTATTTATTTTTACATTTCCATATACATTCCTTTTAATGTCATGTGTATTCTCCTTTAAACCTAATCATTTATTTTATATTATCGTTCTTGAAGTATGACGTCATCCATATCAGCTGTGCTGCGTCAATAAAAATATGCAGCCGATGTCGTCAGTTTTTTTCTTCGTTGGTGAAACTCGACTCGTGGTCTGCAGTTTTTTTTTGCGGCGGTTATTATTTTTCTGCGTGCGGCGATTATTTTTTGGTAAAACTGGCCTCAGATCGAAAAAAATGGGTATAGTGAAATAATTACCTCGCTACGCTCAGAAATTTCGACATAGGACAAAAAGGTCCCTTGCCCCTTGCGTCACCTTTGTGCGACCCATTGTAACTTTAGGTATTGCCAGCTTTCACTAGAGGGCAGCAGCAGGTACTACCAGCTTTCACTAGAGGGCAGCAGCAAAGGTGACTTCACTCTGATTTTGTTTCACGGAGCTGTTTTCTTGGAATAGAAATATAACAGAATAAAACTTGTTGCTGTTTGTTGAAAGTAATTATACGATGCAGCTCCGCTTATTCCAATGAAGCTACCGTTCTGGGATTTTTCGATGACAGCCTTGTGGCTTTTTAGAGCAGTAATATTACGGCTCTGTTAACACAATGACATTATCGATAAAGGAGGAAACAGCGATCACCCAAATAATTTTTTTTTGACTGCTGAATAATTAATATAAGTGTGCAGTGAGATTCAGTTGAATAATGAAGAACTTAGATTTCTGAAACATATGGTCCCATACTAAATAAATTTTGCAGCTATAATTCGGAGAGTCCATTTTTATCAACTTACCGGCATCTTAAGCCTTGTAGGTTTCTTTTCTCGGGGTACTCTACCTTGTGTCAATGTCGTCATACCAACACGGCAGTGTGATTGGTTGATACATTCTGATGAGGTTCTACTTGATAGTATTATACTTGTTGAACCTAGTTTACTGTTCAGTTCACGAGTAAATATATTTTAAATGATTCACCAGAGCTACAAAATTAAAAGTGTGGTTGTTTCTGCTTATATTTTTAGTTTACAAGAAACTTGACAATCAATAAAATATCATGTTTTGTTTGTCACCTTTTTGAACATTTTTGGTCTAGTGACGTCATATCACTGGATGCTTTTCTATACTTACTTACTGGTTATACCTGGAATTATTTTGTCCTTGCCAGGAACAGAGCGACCGGAGTGTTGAGGTGCGAGTGTTTATGTGCGGGTCGTGTGTGTGGGAGGGAGGCGTGTGGTGTCCTCAAAACATCTTATTGAGTATAGACTGACGATTCTTTTCAACTTCTAGTCTACCGTGAGCTAATTTCCACCGTTCAACCTTTGATCGCAGTGGCGTACAACATTTAAGGCGTAGTTAACTGCGCATCGGATCAGGTCGTGGCTGGAAGCTATTCTTCCTGATCACGGTCACATCCACTCCGGCCTATCACTTCCACAACATATCAATGCTGAATCGGTAAGTTCTTATATATAGCATTTGTGCTTATGATGACTGGTGTAGCAATTGATCTTAGGGCATTCGTCTATAAAGCTCCTATTGAGATCACAATATTGATACCTCAGGGTCTTTACGCGACCGAGATCTACTATGTCTTAATTACCATGACTAAGCTACCTGGTATGACTACCTCGATAGGAGCTCATTGGTGAAAATGATATCAATTAACTCTCTTCAATCCATACCATAAGTATTTTCCTTCTTATAAGTGTTTGAATGATTCAAAGTTATGTTCACATCTGTATGACTTGGACTGTAACCAATTGAATAAACTGACTTGACTTAAGTCTCTCAATGAATCTCCATGACATAGAGTATAAGTCCGAACTTTGGACATCTAAATCTCAGACTTTTGCAGGTATGATATCAGAAATCAGAATGCAGACAATACTGACACATTGCTTGCATTATAATATCATTGGAAATTATGATGATAGGACATGTCCTGGGCAGGGCTGGAGATCCTGGGGAGGGGGGGGGTCCACGTCATAGAATACTAGGTGAAAGCGGAAACGGTGCTTCAACATGGCCAATGGGAGGCAGTTTGTCATCTTGTCAAACTGCCTCCCATTGGCCTGTGATTGAAGCTCTGTTTCCGCTTTACGGTACTGCCTCTCATTGGCCCTGTGTTGAAGCTCCATTTCCGCTTTACCTAGTATTCTATGACCGTGGACCCCCCAGGATCTCCAGCCCTGGTCCTTGGTTATGCATTGATTCCTACACACGAGTGCTGGTAGCAAAGAGTCTCAGAATGTTTTGAAGTTAATGTGCGCTTTTTGTTGTGGGGCACGATAAAGAAACTATTCAGACAATGTTATCTGCATCTTTACCACGTGAGTGATACCCCACTCTCAGCAGCTACAGAGCAACCACACCTAAGTACTCTGAAATCCTCATGACAGCGCTATGACAGGACCCTAATATACTCTGGACCAATATAGTGATCACAATTACACAGTCATGAAGGTAATAGAGTGAATCCACAATGATCTGGACATCGTCAATAGTCCTTACCTCATCATCGGACCTTTGTTGTCTATTACAGAGGTCCGACCAAGATGATACTCTTCATGCTGTGCTGTCTCGCTCTTTATGAGCGATGTCAACAATCACACGTGTGAACTCCTCGACGTTACAGGCACTGCTAATCCAAAGAAGCGCCGCGGTACAACTATCTCTCACCGCTCAGATTAGAACAAACTCCACTTCACTTAGTTCTTGACACAATCTCGTCATCACCTAGAGTACGTTACATTCGTCTGTGAGTAGTTCTATACACATTCGTTGCCTGCCCTCTTAGTTCTACCTGTGCCTTTTCCTCTTTCCAAACCTCGTCTGCCAACATTGGTAACTTCAACATTATAACTTATTCCTTGCGTTAGCAAACTTCTACTCAAGTCCACATGCGAGTAAAAGATATACTGTTGTCAGCTATGAGTTTATTGCAACATTCTCAGAAATTCTCATTATCTGCTCTGTCCATGGTTGTATTGGTTTGTCCTTGGGCTCAAACCCTTCCACTTTAGTTACAGCTAAAAGCCAGCATCCATATAACTGTGCCTGTTGTCTTCAAATGCTGCATTGAAAATGAGAGGTGGATGTCAAGTCAATAATGATAATACCATACAGTTTTCCACTTGTGAATAAATTGCTAGATTTATGGTACCCTGTGACTAAGCATGACTCAGTTCAGTAGTTAAGCTGTCTATTCTTAAAACTGCACTGTGCAACATGCACCTTTGTTATCTTGTACAAACACAGGTGACAGTCTCTGGTGTGTAGCTGGTTCACCTTACTGCCCTGGTGCATATTATTTCAGAGATAATGTATACAAGTTTGGGTTGCAGATAACTAGCTAAGGACAGTTTTTGCACTTGATGGTTTGCAGCTTATTTTGTATGGAAAAAGTTGTGATGCTTTAACTTCTCCTGAACCATATTTTTATGCTAAAATGTCATCCACATTTGACGTTAGGTACTTTGCTACTTTGCCAGCATGCATGCATTTTGCAAGCATGTGGCAGCTCTTAATTGGGTTTCATTCAGCTGCAACTTTATATCCAAACCTCCTCTAAGACTGTTGTGTTTGTCTTATATTGCTGCTATATATATTTTGGTAAGGAGTTGCTGCGTAGGTGCTGCTTATTATACACCTGCTGACAATAACCGAAGTTTAAATGTCAATTTGATGTGATGTCACCAATTTTGATGTTTTATCGAAGTTATTTGACATGCAAAGCTTCGAAACATAATACTGTGTCGGGTTAAGCTCCATTTCTTTGTGATGTTGCGGCGCCCTAAAGCCCCAATCATCATCATTTATTTGTGATTTACCTGCACTTTGATAAACAGCATTCTAGGTACCTACTACCTACTGAAAAAGTTGGTATAGACTAAAGCCAGCCATGCTGATGTGTTTTTTCATCAGTGTGTCAAGTGCTTACTGCCAGACAGGTTTGCGTCCGCCCAACGGCGGGGGGGGGCTGGTGGAAGGTCGGGCCCCAGGGTGGCTCCGGCCAGAGACCGGTACCCCCAGATTCGTAGGATTTTAACATAAGCCCTATGGGCTGCCTCTCCAACCCCTGGCTGGCCTGCCACTCAAAATTTTGTGGCGACGCTTTTGCTTCCAGACATGTGCATATCAGAAACTGATATCAGATACAAAAAATATGTCAGATACATATCAGAAACTGATATCAGATACAAAAGAAAATGGACCCTGTATCGGTGTAACCCATTAAATGGCACATCGAAATCCAGCAGTGGATCTGGGATTTCAACAGATCTTTCGATGAAAGTGAGTCACAGATCTCAGATCCCAGCGGATCTCTCGACAAATTTTCAAAGCGAATCCAATATTTCAGTGAATCCGCGACTCCAGCTCTTCAAGTCAGCTCCCTGGCTCTGTTTCTGGGATCTGCGCATATGTCTGCATTGTGTCACAACGGAACGCCAAAAGCAGCGTCCTTGCCATTTCACGATGACGCGTTTCTCCGAGTGACACCGGACTCTCTCAATGACTGTCGGCCATTGATCGAGGCCGCTGGCTCGGCCATAGTTCGCCGCTACAACCGATCACACGCCCGGCAGGTCGTAACGTGAACCTGTTTTGTGTGGCGGCCACTCGCGGAGCCTGGAGAACCGGTCACCGCCGGCGCCGCGGCCGCGGTGGCGGTCGGCTGGGCGCCTCAGCTGGGCGCCTGTTTGTGATGGCTCAGCCGGCCGGGACCGGCAGGAGAGCTGCGTCACGGGGCGGCCAGGTGGGCACCTCGCTCAGTTCTGCGGGGATTCTCAGTCGCCCGGCCTGACCCAGCCCGTCCACCGGCATGCAGTAGCATCGTCCTCGGAAACGGACGGGGGCTTGCCCCGCTGTCCCCGGTTACCACCAGGCACCAGCATATAGCGCTAGAGGTCACCGGAGTGGTACCTGAGAGGCCGGGCGGATTTGCGGGAAGCCCGACTCCTGGCTGGCGGCGGTGGGGCCAGCGTGGCCCGGTGGTGCCGTCACAGTCACCAGGGGACACACTCAGTCACCAGGGGACACACTCAGTCACCAGGGGACACACCGTGCCCGAGGCGGCTGACGCGCCGTCCACATGGTCAACTGTTCGTCGTCCCGTCCATCGACTCTCTGCGCAGTCGAGAAGGGTGATCGGCGCCTGCGTTGGCCGGGATTCTGGCCCGTAGCGGCTCGGCGGCGGCGGCTCCGTTTAGGCCCGGCTGATGCCCGATGCGTCGATAAGCCGTATTCGGAGTTGGCGAGCGGACCGGAGGGCGGCTGAGGAGCCGTCGCCGCCCGCGCACCGCTGCACGTGCGGAGGCGGCCAGGGTTCTGAGTTCTGACCGCTCACACCGCTTGGCCGCGGTGTGGTGCTGGAAGTCGAAACCACCACCGCCACCACCAGCACCACCGGCAGCGCGTCTGTGTTGTAGAGCTACGAAGTGACGGGGTGCGGCTTCTGGCCAAGTTTTTTGTCTCCATTCCAGCGCCATGCAAGTTTAGCTGCTTGCTGCAGAGGATATTAACGACTTAAATCCATCGGCAAAGGATTATGCTGGCGTAAAGTGGTGCTTCATAGGTACTTAGTTATCGAACCGTTTGAACCCCACTGTACCTTTGACCTCGGCGGTTCTGACGCTGCCTACGACTGTATGAAACCTCTCCCTAAAAAGCTTCGTAGAAGCGCTCGAGTTTTAGTGAGGTTCAGCCTGCCCACGTAAGTCCTTCCCGGTGGAAATTCGGATTAATTTGGTTTAAACCTGTTTCTGGTTAGCGCCTCACCCAGGTCTTCATGCCGTATAAACTCATATTCACCAGGATGTTGACGGGTGTTGTCAGTGTTTACCGCGAACTCCGTCTTCTGGAGATCAGCGCGGGCTTGCAACGCTCCCGGCCACATTGGATTGAGTTTGATGACGTCACTGGCCGGCTCAGCTGACCAGGAATTCCGTTGTCAGGATTGGAGTGCTAGGACGGATGCTGGTGACAGAATCCAGCGCTGCCTGCCGTCTAGCTGTAGTGGGATTAGGTATTGGGGTCGCCGTGCTGCCGTCCCGCCCACTGCACGGCAATGCCTCCCCTTCTTCCCATTTGTCTGATGTTTGGTCGGTCCCCCGCCAGTGATTTCCTTTTAACAGCCATCCTCCCTTGCTGCAAGAACAACCGGTCGGGTTCGCAACGAAAAAAACGTCACTTCTGCACTGCAGCCTCGCGCTGTTGTATCCACAGCTACACTCCTCAGACTAATGTCTCCTGCCTTGCGTGCCAGTTCCCGCCCCTCCCTGCGCGCCGCACCGCCCGGTGCCCCTTTTCCCTCTGCCATATCTCTGTGTGGAATATAGTCAGCAGTCGACGGCGCCTGATACCAACACAGCACAGTCTTCGACCAACTCGGTCGCCGGCGTCCGGTAGGCCGATTGGGTCTCTGGCCACGCCGCTATGGTGACATCTCTGCAGTGACGCCTGGCACGGGGCGGCCGCGACACGCCCCGCTGCAGCCTGTTGAGTGCGGTGCGCGCTGGAGCCGACAGGCGCGCTCCCTGGGGACTGTGGCGGCGGCCGACAGACGCCGAGCCGGGGGAGACGGGCGGGTCTGTTGGCTCCCGAGCCGGGGGAGACGGGCGGGTCTGTTGGCTCCCGAGCCGGGGAGACTGAACAAGTCTGTTGGCTCCTTGAGCCGGCGGGCAGACGGGCGTGTGTGCCTGGCTCCCGAAGTCCGGGGAGGACCGGCGGTCTGCTGGCTCCGAGCGGGGGGAGACGGGCGGGGGTCTGGTTGGCTCCAAGAGCTGGGGGAGACGGTCGGGTCTGTTGGCTCCCAGGCTGGGGACGGGCGGGGTCTGTTGCCGAGCCGGGACGGGCGGTGCGTGTTGGCTCCCGAGCCGGCGGAGAGACGGGCGGCGCTCTTGTTGGCTCCGAGGGCCGGGGGAAACGGGCGGGTCTGTTGGCTCCCGAGCCGGGGGAGACGGGCGGGTCTGTTGACTCCTGAGCCGGAGGAGACGGGCGGGTCTGTTGACTCCCGAGCCGGGGGAGACGGGCGGGTCTGTTGGCTCCCGAGCCGGGGGAGACGGGCGGGTCTGTTGGCTCCCGAGCCGGGGAGACGGGCGGTGGTGTTAGCTCCCGAGCCGGGGGAGACGGGCGGTGGTGTTGGCTCCCGAGCCGGGGGAGACTGACGGGTCTGTTGGCTCCCGAGCCGGTGGGAGACGAGCGGTGGTACTTGGCTCCGATCGGTAGGCGGCACGCAGAGCGGTCTGGGACGAATCCAGCAGGTCCGCTCGTCCCGGTGGAGACTACTGTATGCTGTGTCCCCCGGTTACCCTGCCTGCTGAACGACAGGCCTGACCACCCTGATCACTGAGTGTGGTGGCTTGGCGCCAGGACACGCGTATCATATTGTCGCTATATAGATGATACGCATATCGCCCACTGAGCTAAACGCGCTGGGTGGTAGATAGCTGACGAGTATCTCTGTGCACAGTTCAATCCCTGCTGAGCCAGGCTGTACCGAACTGCCGGCACATCCTGCATGCGCTCTGCTCCACCATGGTCGTCCATTTCTGTTCCGGCCAGATTGGATCCGACCTTTCGGCCGAGATCACCGGCTTGAGAGGTATAAATGACCGCTCGCTCGCCGGGGTGCCAAATTCGTGTCCGAGCTTACTGCCTGCCGGAAGCCATTATGGCGGCGGGCCGGGGGCGGTATCAGTGCTGTGGGCGGCCGCTGATCGCTCGGCGGTGCTGGGGACACTCATCCGGGCGATACGGGTCGGCGGCGCCGTCTGGTCACCTCTGATCTGGGACAAGTTGCTGACTCGTGGTCCGAGCCGCCGCGACAGGCTCTGACTTGTCGCTGCCATGTCGGCAGAGGCTCCGTGCACTGCTACTCAGAGGAAGGGGCCGTGTTTATTCGCTTGTCTGTCGCCAGCTAGGCTGTTTTGACTGAATGACACGCCATCGAGCACCCGAAAACCAGCAGCGATGCGTTTCAATGGAGCTGACGACGGTTCGGGATCTGCTTGCCGTGTTGGTTCAGATGTCATTGCATGCCTGCATGCTATTGAGACGTGGTTTGCCAGACCCAGAAGCGGCGAGTTGGGTGGTGTTGGGTGGTCATGACTTCAATTTAGGATTGGTCCGCCTGTCTTGTGTCAGGGGCCATTGCATGCTTGCATATTACCGAGACGTCCGTGTGCTAATGCATACTATACCAGTGCCAGCCGCGGCTATGATGAATCACCGTCCAGTTGGCGGTGTTCAGTGTTGGGGCCCACCCAACCGGCTGCTGGTACCCGCCTCTGCCGGCAGTCCAGAGGTCCGGGTGGTCCGCTCATCACGACGCCAGCTGTGGACTCATCTGTAAACTCAGCTGTAAACTCAGCTGTGAACTCAGCTGTAAACTCAGCTGTAAACTCAGCTGTGAACTCAGATATGAACTCATCTGTGAACTCAGCTGTGAACTCAGCTATGAACTCATCTGTGAACTCAGCTGTGACTCAGCTGTAAACTCAGCTGTGAACTCAGCTGTAAACTCAGCTGTGAACTCAGCTGTGAACTCAGCTGTAAACTCAGCTGTTGAACTCAGGGCGTGAACTCAAGCTATGATATCTATTCTATATCTCATCTGTGTGAACTCAGCTGTGTAAATCAGCTGTGAAACTCAGCTTGATGGAACTCACTGTAAAACTCAGACGTTAAAACTCAGTGTGACTCAGCCTGTAAACTCACCCGTGAACTCGAGCTGTGAACTCAGCCTGTGAACTCAGCCGAACTCAAAGCTGTAAACTCAGACGTAAACTAGCTGTTGAACTACATAACTCAGCTGTGATACCACTGGAACTCAGCCGTGAACTCAGCTAAATACCATACTAATCAGGCTATGAACTTAGCTTTATGACTTCAGCTGTGAACTCAGCTGTAAACTCCTAGACGTGAACTCAAGCTTGAACTCAGCTATGACTTCATCAGTAATATCCACTATTGAACTCAGCTATGAACTCAGCTGTGAACTCAGCTATGATACTCAAGCTATGAAACTATCAAACTCATCTATGAACTCAGCTATTGAACTTCAGCTGTAATCGCTGTTAACTCAGATTGAAGCTCAGTCAACCCTGTGAACTCATCTTGAACTAGCCGTGAACTCAGTCTGTGAACTTCAGCTGTTAAACTTCAGATCGAAAGCCATGCTGTGAACTCAGCGTGACTCAGCCGTGAACCAGCTTATGAATCCATGATCAAGCTCAGACGTGTAACTCACTATGAACTCAGCTATGAACTCAGCTGTGAACTCAGCTATGAACTCAGCTATGAACTCAGCTGTGAACTTAGCTGTGAACTCAGCTGTGAACTCAGCTATGAACTCAGCTATGAACTGAGCTATGAACTCAGCCGTGAACTCAGCCGTGAACTCAGCTGTAAACTCAGCTGAGAACTCAGCCGAGAACTCAGCCTTTGTGAACTCTATGTTGCAGGATTGGACCTGCGAGCCATCTGGGACTCGTTCAGTGGACTCACCTGTAACTCACCTGTGCGGATGGCACTTGTGCTACGTGTCGCGTTGTGTGTAGAATTTACGTTTGCGGTGATGCGTATCTTTTCTCTCTGTCATCTGTATGTTGCGACCGGATGATGTGATCCATTGTCGGGAGCTCCCTGACCCGTGCCTCTCTTCCACAGGCTGTCCGGAGCGGCGGTGATGGCGCGACAGCGGGCGGCCACCCCGGCTGCTGCTGCCTGCTGCTTTGCTGACGTGGACGTGACATGACGTCGACGGCGGCGTGCGCATCCCCGATCAACCGAGTCAGTGATGCGAAGCCTGAAACTGAACCACATGTGTGGACGATAATACATACTTCTACCACAACCGGCTGCTCCAAGCTGAGCCCCGACCTAGAGTCGTAGTGTCAGTGAGCACGGGCCCGTTTTGATGACGACCCTGAGTAGCTCGCCCGCCAACGGAGTGCCCCAGCTACGTGGTCAGCGGCCACGGTAATCATACGTTCAACAAGGCGCTGGTCATCGACAAACGCACGGCAGCCTGATCGTGTGCTCTCGCTGTCCAGGTCCGCTGCCATAGGTTGCTGGAATCTGCACAACGTCAGTATAGTGGATGGAGGCTTGATGTCGGTGGCCTAACAATGAGACGCTCGACGGTGCTTTATGCATCCGTCTTAGCGTCGTTGTATTGCGCCCGGCACCCAGTCCGCCGCCAGACGCATGTTCTTCTACGTGGTGTTGGACATAATACTTTGGGGCACCCGGGCCCGTACCGCAACGAGTGCGGCCGTGCCAGACCGACTCTCGGACCGCGATCGTATGTTCGGCATCTCGCGAACTGGCCGTCACCACCGCACCCTATCCACAACCGCTGGCGCCGCGAGTCGCAATTACTATCAGCTACGTGCAGGCTTCGCTCGGGACGGCTTTCAGCTATTCCTCATTTCCACGCCCATGATGCGGCGAAGCATACGAGCCTCAGTTCCGTACATTTCGAAACTCGTCCGCGGTCTGCCAGGATGAACCCGCACTACTACTCCTACACGGATGATCCCGATCGACTGGCCATTCGACTCGGCCGAGATCAAGTACAACCTGCGCAGCGGCGCACGTGGCCAGCGCCGGCTCTAACTTCGCGCCAAGCTGTGCATCTTACTCGCAGACGACGTGACCCATCTATCATCGAGACAAACTACAAACTCCAACAAGCGGACAACGCTTCTCGCTGTGTGTGTACTCGCTGAAGGGCGATCGGCAGTACCATCCTAACCTGAGCTACCAGGGCAAGGCAGACCGTGGGCTCGAGTTCATCTCGCCTGGAAAGAAGTGTGTCTCCACGGTGAGTACTTAACACGCTCGGCGCCGGCGGACTTTCTGCCGGCACTGTCTTGTAGAATGTTCGGCCGTGCCTTGATTGAGCGACTGTCATCCGTCATTTTTTGTGTTTCCACGGTTGGTAATGTCCTTTGATTTGTGCTGTATATACCTGGCATGCTGTATATACCTGGCATTCTGTTGTATAGTACAATTCATTGGGATGTAGTGCAGTGTTGTACAACGTTGTACGGTATGGCGTGGTGCAGTATTATATAGCGCAACTCGCTGCGCGGGTCTGGACACTGGGTGGCAGGGACTCAGGTCTGAATAAGGCAAGACTATATATAAGCTCGACAGCAACCATGGAGCGATCATGCGAAGGTGGCGGCGCCCGGAGCCGACCTGTGCCCATTGCCATCCGGCTCACGTACGACTGCCCGCTCGCGGCTGGCCGGCCGGCCGCCCGCCCGCTGCAGGATATTGATTTCCCGGGCCGCAGCCGCCGTGCCGTCTTTGTAGTGGCGGCCCGCCGGCCGCTCCGCCGTGTGGCCGCCCGGCCGACCAGCTATCTGACTGATGACTGACTAACGAGACCAGTGTCGGGGCTCATCTGGGTACTTTTCAGAGGTTATCTGGGCTCATTTGGCCACTCAGAGGTGGCCAACTGGACTCAGCTGGCCTCTCCTTGTCGGCGATCTGGGTTCAGCTTGCCAACGGTCGGCTCTCGGTCGGTAGCGTGGTGACCTCATCTGAGGAACGCTGTGCGGTGGGCGGCGTCGGCCAGCCCGTCACGGCGCTCCTCCCAGGCGAGATGACGCCCGACGGGGCCGTGCTCATCCCCGTCGTCATCCCTGCCAGCGTCATCCGTCCGATCAACCGACCTGCCATTGATGGACGAGGCACTCTGCCCGTCTGCGGTCGCGGCCTGCTGCTCCCAGCAGCTCTCTGGAGTGGTCCGCGTGCCAATGTGTGTGGTCCCACCCACACTGCCAGCGCGCCGCATCGGGCCAGGCGGCTCCGGCACACCACTGGACGAGGCGGCGACGTGCCGTGCCGTGCCGTGCCGTGCCGTGCCGTGCCGTGCCGTGCCGTGCCGTGCCGTGCCGTGCCGTGCCGTGCCGTCCGCGCCGTCCTCCCCCCCGTTCCGTGGGCGGTCGCCGTCTGCCCGTCTGTCTGCCGGCTGAGGCACGCCGCGTCCGACCTGGTCTCTCGTTAGCGGTACTCTGCTCGTTACCGGACTGGGTGCCGGCGGACGGCGGGTGGAGGCGGACGGACGGACGGGACGGCCGGCCGGCCGGCATCTGGGTCACGCTCGGACGCTGGGATCGGTGGACCGGCGGACCAGCGGACCAGCGGACCGGCGGACCGGCGGACCGGCGGACCGGCGGACCGGCGGACCAGCGGACCAGCGGACCAGCGGACCAGCGGACCAGCGGACCAGCGGACCGGCGGACCGGCGGACCAGCGGACCAGCAGACCAGCGGACCGGCTGACCAGCGGACTGCGGCCGGTCGTCTATTGTTGTCTGGCAGGGAACTGGTGTTCGAGTATGGTGGGAGCGGAGTGGCCGGCTTGTCCCGTCTGGGACATTCTAAAAGCTCGGTGGTCGGTTTGTCAGTACCACGGACGATGCGCAGCGAGAGGAAATCGCCGACGTGACGATAGCACACGGAACAAAACCACTCCGTGGTCATGTTACCGACGATCCTTGTTTTTCGACTCATTAGCTCCAATTGTCGCCCATTATCTTGCTTTCATGCCCCGTGGCATTCACTTGCCGGTACGAGCTAATGGCTGCTTTAGTTTCGACAGTGCCCGGCTTTCTATCGGTCTGGTTAATCTTCCTACCGGCTATCGAGCGGAAGGAACTCAGGCGGCATGTTTTGATTGCCGAGTTTTTGCCTCTTGGCTATCTCCCCTGGTTTTGAGGTCACCGTTGGTTGCGCTGCAGCGCGTCAACACTGGCCGCGGGCGATAGCGAGTTGTTATCCGCCACGGTATTCGATGCGTCAGTCAGGCCCGGCTGGTTTTTCCCGTGTTCGATCACTGCGATGCTGGCGATCACTGCGATCACTGCGATGCTGCGACGCTGGCGAAGTCGGCATTCCGAAAGGTGTTGGACGCGCCGTTCGGTTGTTTGTGTGCGTTTTGTTAATTGAATACTGTACTGGACAGTGCACATCACCAATGTGCTGAGTTGGCAGCGCATCAGAGGTGAAAATCGCTCTTACCTTCTTAATATAACTTTTATCATTTTACAAAGGTAAATGATTACGTCGACGACATACATATTTGCGAGAGAAAAAAAACGTCGTCGTTAGTCCCTTTTAATGTGTTTCATACCATTCAGAGTCTTCAGCCTCAAAGAAAGCAGAAAAGCTATTCCTTGAAAGCCTGGACAGCATGCCTGAGGGCTCCAGTTTTTGTCCATTTCTGTTCGTTCTATTGGCCGGCTCGGTTGATTAGCGGTGCCGGCCCATTTGCATAACCTGGACCGGCGAGGTTGGCTCGGTGGGCGGCAACCAGGCTGGTCGGAACCGCCGCCACCACCGCCACCGCCACCGCCACCGCCGAGCCTCTCCGCCGGCAGCCTTTCGCCGTGGCAGCAGCACGCACGCTGGCCGCTCGGGCCGTCCGCTTTGTTTCCCTCGCGCCGCGCCGACCGCGCCGACCGCTCCGACCGCTCCGACCGCCCTTGTACGCAGCACCGCCCTGCCTCGCCACCCAGTCGTGCCGACGCCGGCAGGGGGTGGCGTTAGTTACGGCGTTTTTTGTGTCGGTTCGGCCGATTCACGGGGCGGTGTATGTTGATAGATCGGCTCAGGTCGGGTCGTCGCCAAAGCCTTTGTCTCAGCTGATGGCGGAGTCGCTGTGCCGGCTGTCCCCGGCTGGGTGTGACGGGAAATTGGAATTTGAGAGCTGACGACAGCAGGTGGACGAAAGTAAAGGAATCTTGGGTGGACGCACCTTGATGCATGACGGGACTGGGCTCACTACTGAATACTGATGCTTCTACCTGCTTTCTTGGCCTTTGTTGGCTCGCAGTGCGAGCGCGCAGTGATCATGGTAAATTGTGGTCATCTCCGCCGACGACGACTTCCTGGTTAGCGGGCTTTACCGCGGCACTCTGCATTATGTTGGCATACTCACGGCGTTAAAGGAGTAACATCCTTGTCGTTACTCGAAGTTGTTGCCACTTGCTACCTGCCTTGGTCCCTGCACGGCTGCTTATACTGACACTTCAACGTGCGCTCAAATTCTGGATAACAACCTTGCAGTGTGTTGAAGCCAGTACCTTAGCAGATTGCGTTCCTCCCCCGGTCCTATTTCGGTACCTGCCCGGCCGGCTGGCCGGCGTTAATTTGATCACCGTACCGCGCGATGGTCGGGTCGAAATAGGCAGTGGAATGACTCTATCCCGGGTCTCATTCCGGCGCCATCCCGCTCCCCGGTGAGATGGAGTCATCACGGCTCTTATTTGGGTTTCGATGAGCTCCGGCCTGGACATAGCGGTGCTCTTCATTAGAGGCTCGTTCCATTTGGGTCGGCCAGTTTCCGGCGGTTTGACCCTGGGCCACCCCGGCTGGCAGGGCGGCATGTGGACTGTACCGGAGTGCCGCGACCACTAGCAGTGGCATGTGCTAGGTATCCAGAGGGATACCGTGTGCTCTAGGTCGAGCTTTGCGCTTGAGTCAGTTGCAGCGTTGATAAAGCTCACACATGCGTCCATATGTGGTAATCTTCACGATTACCAGCACCGTCCTCTGCTGGCACAGCAGATGGTTAGGATAGTGGGTGGTGTTAAACGATGGGGTTTTCTCGAGACCTGGCACCTGCTGGCTTCTTCAATCGGATACTTATATCATGTTATACAAACTCCATCACGAAATGAAACCTTTTGATTTTGTGGATTCAGGCTGTGTGAATAGTCGACCTAAGTTACATCATATCAAAAAGCTGAACCAAACATGCGATATTGGCCGAGAGATATAGTCATATTCTTCTAAGGTTACTGGTACTGAATGCAAAATGTATTTGTGGCATAATACAAATTGATGCGCTCGGGAAAATGCTATGATACATATTGTCAGCTCAGCTCATGTATTATTCCTATTCCGTGCTGTCGGCCAGAATACGTTAACGTGCGGGGGGGCAGATTCTGCCCCCCCCCCCTCCCGGAGATCTCGAGAACCGCTCTGTCGATTTCGATGCGATAAACACCATTCGATTTGTCATGACTTTCTTTCTTTTCGGACCCCGAAATAACAACTACGAACACGTTTTTGTTAGGTCACTGCGGCCATGTGGCTCGACTAATTTCCATGCCCAAAACGTTTGTTAGCTTCCATTAAAAAAAAATATATATAGGTATCAAAAGGAAAAGTACCGAAATAAAAAATCATGAGCGTATTCAAAGGATGTAAAATGGGGTGATTTTCTGAAAACAAATATTTGCTGCTCGTGATTGTTTGGGACGATATGACCGGCACATGTGGTGATTATTTGCTGCAATTTGTTGAATGTAACATACTGCGCATAGATGGGTGAATCCAGATAAACATCGTTGGGGGTCACAGACTCACATACATGTGCGTAACGCCTTTTATCATCTTACTTGATTGAATTTGGACCTAATTTGATGGAGGGTATCAGCTCCCATTATATGTACCTGAGCGCGCCTCTGTCCCAAAATATGTAAAATCCAAGTATTTATCATTTATATTGCATTGACAATGTTTCTGACGCATCTACTGCACCACAAACTACGAAGGAAGGATGTGCCGCCCAACCGCAATGGTAACACCCTATCAAAAACATGAGACTGGCACCGCCTCTGCTGGGCTGATTTTTATCAAAATTTTGACAACACGCGTAATTAAATTCTAGGTAAAGTCACAAAATTTCCAGACGCTAGGCCTACTGGTTTTGAAGCAGCAAGCGAAAAACAACCGGGAGCAGAATCTGACCCCCTCCCCCTGGCGGAATAGGGTCAAAGTACGAACGCGGCATCACAGACACAGACACGAGTCAGTTTGAATGAAGTTCTCGCAGCAGCTGTTTCCGCTATTCTCCCTGTTTCTGCATCGCGGCAGTCTCGTTTCCATAACTCTGTGAAGTGCCGTAAAAACACGTCTAATGACAGCAGGACTGCTTTCGAATGTCTGCCGTCTGGCCCGGTCTAAATACACGTCCTTCTGTCTCTGCAGACAGCACCGGTGCTGGTTTGGACGGCTGGAACAACGTCCGCCTTGGGAGACGTTACCAGTGTTATGTATTCACGATGGAAGGCAGCACCTGGGAATGCCTGCATCGACTCCCGGTAGCCTGTGCCAAAGCCGACTGCCGTCGCCCGATGTATAAACAGTCTGGGCCACGTTGAGTGGAGGCTGCTAGTGCCGGGTGGAATAATAAAGAGAGGAACGGCGACACAATATGTTCATTGCTCAGCCCCCTACTGGCGCTTTGCTATTTTGTCGAGGTTTCTTCTCGCTTGACGCATGTAGCAAAGAAGACACCGTGTTCTATGTGCCTAATCAGCGACTGCCGACTAAAGTCTGCTGTTCATATTGCATGTGAGGGTGCTAGTCGAAATGTCATGGCGTTGTTTCTCAGAGGAAATGGTTGCGGCTGCTGCTGTGGACAGACTTCAGCTCCCCGTGTATAGGCTCAGTGCCGCTGTGGACAGACTTCAGCTTTCGTATACGGCTCATGCCGGCTGTGGAACAGACTTCATCCCGTGTAATCGGCTCAGTGCCGCTGTGGGACAGACTTAGCTCCCGTGTAACGGCCTCAGGTGCCTGTGGACAGTACTTCAGCTCCCGTGTAATCGGCTCAGTGCGCTGTTGGCAGACTTCAGCTCCCGCTGTACTAGGCTCAGTGCCTGCTGTGGAACCCGACTTCAGCTCCCGTCGCTATCGCTCGTGTCTGCTGTGGCCAGACTTCAGCTCCTCCGTGCTAATAGGCTCAGTGCCGCTGTGGACAGACTTCAGCTCCCCGTGTATCGGCTCAGTGCCGCTGTGGACAGACTTCAGCTCCCCTTGTATCGGCTCAGTGCCGCTGTGGACAGACTTCAGCTCCCCGTGTATCGGCTCAGTGGCCGCTGTGGACAGACTTCAGCTCCCCGTGTATCGGCTCAGTGCCGCTGTGGACAGACTTCAGCTTCTCCTCCGTGGGTAATAGGCTCAGTGCCGCTGTGCGACAACCTTTCAGCTCCCCGTGTATTCGGCTCAGTGCTCGCCTGTGGCACCAGACACTTCAGCTCCCGTGTATCGGCTCAAGTGCCCTGTGTGGACAGACTTACAGCTCCCCGTGTATCGGCTCAGTGTCGCGCTGTGGAACAGACTTCAGCTCCCCTGTATCGGGCTCAGTGCGCAGGGTTGTGGACCAGACACTTCAGCTCCCCGTGTATCGGCTTCAGTGCCGCTGTGGGACAGACTTCAGCTCCCGTGTATAAGGCTCAGTGGCGCTGTGGACAGACTTCAGTTCCCGTGTATAGGCTCAGTGGCGCTGTGGAACAGACTTCAGCTCACCCGTGTATAGGCTCAGTGCCGCTGTGGACAGACTTCCAGCTCCCCCCGTGTATCGGGCTCAGTGCCGCTGTGGACAGACTTTTCAAGCTCCCCGTGTATCGCTCAGTGCCGCTGTGGACAGACTTCAGCTCCCCGTGTATAGGCTCAGTGCCGCTGTGGACAGACTTCAAGCTCCCCGTGTATTAGCTCAGTGGCGATCATGTCCGCTCCTCGGAGCGTTGAGCCATCTGCGGCCCCGCTGTTGCCGGCCGGGCGAGGCTGGGCGAGGTTGGGTGCGCGTCAGATGCTATCTGCGGCGCCGTGTGGGCGGCGGCGGCGGCCGGCTCGGCCGTGGTCCTCTGTGTGTACCGTGCCGACGCCCACCGTCCCTAGGTCGACGTCAGCCGAGTGCTGGGAACACACCGAGCGCGCCGCCCGAGCCCAACAGATGGTGACTGCGGTGCGCGGCTGGGCTGATTTCTGCCTGTGGAAATACCAATACTGGTCACTTGGACTGCTGATGAGACTAGTGACGTCACTAAACCGCAGCTCCCCGCCTGTGGGCTCTGGAGTCATCATGTGAGCTGCGCTCGTGTGGGTGTTTGTGGATCTGGCCGGCGTTCCTCCGTTGCTCCGCCGCCGCCGCGCCTCGCTGCCCGAATGTGGGTCGGCCGGTCAGCCGGCGTGCGTGCTGGCCCGGCGGGACGGCCCGCGGATGTCACGACCAGCACACAGGAGAGCGGCCGGCGGCCGACACCGGAGATGTCTGGCCGCAATCAGCCGCAGCACGGCTGCACCGCGCCGCCGCCGCGGCGGCAGCGGCTCTTGTGTTGTATGCGTTTCGGAGCAGCCAAGACGGTCATGGCTGCGCCTCAGGCGCCAGGTTTTGTGGGGCGTGTTTATAAACCGGTGGCTTGGCCGAAGCGGCGAGCTTTGGCAGCGCGTGACGCCGCGTGTGTGTGGTAGGGGGGGGATTACGCTGTGGGCCGGTTTTGTTTTATGTTGTGCTGGACCTCTGAGGTGCCGGCAGCCGGTGCCAAAAGGTCGTGGGGAGGGGAGGGGGGGGGAAGCGCTGGCTGGCCGCCACAATCGATCAGCTGACGCGCCGCAGTCCGGCCCGGACGGGTCCGCAGCCGGGTATACAGACCTCGTGCGCCACCGCCTCACCCACGCACAAATACCGCTCCGGCTCGGCCGTACCCCACGCAGCCGTAGAGAGTGCTGTTCAGGTGCCTGCGGTCGCTGCCGGCAGCCGCGAGGATTAGGCTCCGCCACTACCCATACGTCACCACGAGAGTGCGCGCCATGACACAAGCTGCGGCTTTCTTCTTGCGGCCGCGGACTCGGCGGTCGCTGCGGCTGACTTTCCGGCCGCATGATATCGCTGGCGGCCGCAGCCGTGTGACGTCATATTACCACCCATCCCAGCCGTGCGTCTACCCCCACTGCCCTGCTGGCCGCAGCGGCCGCGCGACCGCAGCAATTGCGCCACCCCTGAACAGGGCCAGATGTCAGCCGCAGCGAGGCCGCGGCCCAGCCCGGCCCGGCGGGCGCATTAAGCCGGTACCCAACTGCCGTTGCGAGCGGGGCGGCCAGCGGAGCGTGAGCGTAGACGCTCATTTCAGCACAAAAACGGGCCAAAAACACCGGCGAGTGGCCGCTCCGCTCAAACCGTCCGCTGGTATTCGTACGCTCGCGGTGGGAACTCGGAAACCAATAGTGGCCGAGTTTGGTGGCGAAGCGTGCGCGGTTTTTTCCGATCACCATACGTTCAGGTGAATGATAGAATTCATTTTATCTAATTGAGCGGAGGCTGTAACGACGTGCAGCGTACGTAAAAGAAGAGGAAGGCCAAGTGATTGAAGTATATTTACATTTTATTTTGTGATTACATACGAATAGGCATATCTCATTCGATAGAACAATTGGATCAAATTGCCACACCAAACACCAATATTGGAAGTTTTGAACCAGTGCATTGCTCGTACTTGTAAGTTAAGAACAAACTATACCCAAAAATAGTTTAAAATATCTCTCAGATTTAGTTAAGTTAAGCAACATTCTGTACATTTCGTTGAACTTCGGTCTCTAGCTTTGGTGGAGGCCGGTATCACTTTCGGATGCCAGCGCTAAAAAGAGCATGGTTGATGTCGGCCATACCTGTCCTGTCGGTTGTTAACAAACTACTCAGCTAAAAATATCAATATTAATAACATGGGTAATGACAGAACGCAAATCCTTATCAATGATAAGCACACACTTTTCAACACTGCACAGCACCACACGCAGACACAACACTTTTTCAAAATCCAAAACTCCAGCAACCAGCTCCAAGTGAACCGTATACGTTAACTTCGACTGCGCGCCACGGCAACGTGGCCCGGCGAAAAATCGTGCTCTGCGGGCCTGCGCGACGTGACGTCACGGCGGCCCGGTCCGGCCCAGGGTCAGGTCCCCACCCGCTACGCTCACTGGTGTTGCCCAGATCCGAGCGGCCGCTAGGAATTTCCTATCTTCGCTCGCCCCTCCGCTCACGCCTCCGCTCGCGCTCGACTTCGGCAGTGGGTACCGGGCTTTATCTGCCTGCTGCCAGCCGGCCCGCAGCGAGGCGCGCGTGGGCCGGCCAGGGACCCGCCGCGGGTCGTATGTGACCTCCATCTGTACCAGGGTAAACACGAGCACACTGCAGGCTAGCTGCCGTGGAGGACGGCAGCGTGTGTATGGGGGAGCTGCTGTGGCTGCGGCGAGGAACTTTGAGTCCGTGTGACCTGTGACGCACCCGGTGACTGTCCTTCCCTCCGTCCGTCCGTCGTTTGTGTGTGACTGTCTGTTCGTCCGTCCCGTCCCGTCCTGACGTTCCAGCTGATTGGCTGCGTACAGCGGGCGGAGTGCGTGGGGTGTGTTCAATCGCTGCATACAGAGGGCGGTATGGGTGGAGTGAGCCAGGTAGACGTCCTGCGTGCAGCGGGCCAAGTGGCAGCACTAGGGAGACGAGACGAGGCGAGGCGGTGGCGGTGCTGTGTCATCTGCGGCCCACGCTGCTGCCTCACGCCTCGCTCTGTCCAGTTACAAACCCCGCCTCGCCTGGGCTCACTGGAGCTTTCAGTAGACATGGCCTCAGAGGCAGACATGCGGGCTGTACAGGTAATGGCTGATGCGCTGTCACGCTGGCTCGAACAGATCTGACAGTCACCGGGTGCTCAACGAACGATTTATGACCCAGCGTTTCGCTACTGTCAGCCGTATGCTAAAAATATCCATAATAGGGTTATTTGAATTATGCGTTAGTCGACTTTCACCGTCATAAACTGGTCAGGAATTCCATTTTAGCGTGTGAGTCCAGCTAGCTTTGTGCACTGTGCAGGTCGTAAAACGCCGACTTGTGACAGGACATATTCCGGCGGTGGTAACTGTCAGTAGCAGACATGTGCCGAGGCAAAAATAGGATCCAAGATCTACAGGATCCCACGACAAAATGATCCTACAGTATTCAAGATCTTGGATCCTAGGGATCCTGGATCCCGGATCTTGTTTAAAACTTGGCACTTGTTTGATCACCACATGTAAATATTACACCATTGACATTGAGTGTGGGAGTTTTGAAAGGCCAACAAAATACATGCATTCATATATTTAGCACCAAGAAAAGTGAAATATGCGTAATCCGCCAGATTCCCAACGACACACTAATTTTCCAGAAACCAAATCCACAGATCCCACGACAAAATGATCCTGCAGGATCCAAAAAGATGCCCAGATCTTGAATTCCTCGGATCTTGGATCTCTGTCCCTTGCACATGTCTGATTCGTAGTGCTCGGGACGACTTATGGTCTGGCCACTGATGGTCAGACATGCCCGGCAATAATCCAGTTAGTACGGCCGATCCTGGGAGCAGACGAATATCACTGCCGAACATACCAGCAATCAGCATGGTACGGGAATCCGTGCGATGTGCGGCAATAATCGGTCACGGCTAGCATCGTTCAGTGTATTATCGGTCAGTATCGGTCAGTGTATTGCCGGTCAGTGTATTACCGGTCAGTGTACCGGTCAGTGTATCGGTCAGTATATTATCGGTCAGTGTATTATCGGTCAGTGTATTGCCGGTCAGTGTATTGTTCAGTGTCGGCCGGCGTGTCAGTGCGCTCCGGCTGCTCCTGCATACAATGCGGCTGGCGACTGTCTGTCTCTCTCGCGGGGTGTCTGGAGACGGCTGCCGCGGCGTGTCCGCCACGCGTGCCCGTGTGAAGGAGGGCCTGTCGACCGCAAGACAGCACCGCCGACCGGCCTGTCGACCGCTCTCGACGTCTGTCGTCTGTCGTCTGTCGTCCTTCGTCTGTCGCTCGTCTGTGTCTCGTCTGTCGTCCTCGTCTGTCGTCTCGTCTGTCGTCTCGTTGTCGTCTCGTCTGTCGTCTCGTCTGTCGCTCTCGTCTGTCGTCTCGTCTGTCCGTCTCGTCTGTCGTCTCGTCCTGTCGTCTCGTCTGTCGTCTCGTCTGTCGTCTCGCTCTGTTCGTCTCGTCTGTCGTCTCTCTGTCGTCTCGTCTTGTCCGTCTCGTCTGTCGTCTCGTTTCCGTCTCGTCTGTCGTCTCGTCTGTCGTCTCGTCTGTCGTCTCGTCTGTCGTCTCGTCTGTCCGTCTCGTCCTGTCGTCTCGTCTGTCGTCTCGTCTGTCGTCTGTCCGTCTGTCGTCCTTGTGTCTGTCGTCTGTCGTCTGTCGTCTGTCGTCGTCGGTCTGTCGGGTCCTGTCGTCTGTCGTCTTCGTCTGTCGTCTGTCGTCTGTCGTTGTTTGTCTGTCGTCTGTCGTCTGTCGTCTGTCGTCTGTCCGCAGACGGCCCCGGCTCCGTTCTGTCCAGCTGCTGTCCGTCCAGCGGGAGCGGACGCCCTATCTAGTGATTGCTTTGATAGTCAGGGGTGTATCCATGTACCCACGATGTATTCAGGTCATGCACGCTGGCCAGCTCGTGCGCGTCTGGCGTGGTGATCATTCCACCACGTAGTACATATCGATGGCGATATAGCCGCGCCGCTGCGAGTCTTCCGAAGGAGCTTCGCCGTACCATTGGTTCGGCGGCCGTCTCGGCATCTGAGCCGCTTGGTCAACCTCGGGGCCTTCCAGTGAGTGGCCTCGTCTTCCCATCCCACCCAGGCCTTGTCAGAGTCCCGACTACGCCGCCGCTGGCGGCTACATAAAGGTCAGCTTGTCACGACGAGCGGCAGATTGAAGGGTCGGGACGGGAGCGATGTGCGCCCGCCGGCTACCGCCGCCGCCCACCGCCCAACGCCGCCCACCGCCCAACGCCGCCGCCGCGCGCCGCTTTCGGATCGATGCGCCGCCGGTGTCTCACCCCTCCCTCGTCAGACTGAGGCGTGCCCCGCCCGCACGCCGGCGGTCCTGCACACGGGCCGGGTACTTAGGAGGCGTGTCACGGGGATGTGTTCCTCTCAGGCCAGAACAGGGGTGTGTCCCTCCCAGACCAGGCCAGGAGCGTGTCTCCCAAACCAGGACAGGAGTGTGTCCCTCCAGCCAGGACAGACAGAACAGCGGGTGTGCCCTCCAACAGCACGGCAGGCCAAAGTGGGATTGGAGAGTTGCGTCCCAACCAGGACAGGAGTGTTCCCTCGCTCAGGAGCGCGAGGAGCGACCGAGAAAGCATGGAGTGTGTCAGCACTCTCGGCAGAGCGCAGGAAGGGAGTGATGACGCATCACCAGAGCAGAATAAGCGTGGCTCTTCAGGTCAGGAACAAGGATGTTCTTCAACAGACACAGTGGAAACGTGGGTTTCATGCGAGAAGGACAGGAGTGCCCTTCAAGGACCATCGTGGGACACATTCCTCCCAGACGACTGACCAGGCCCGACATGTGTCCACTGTTGACCAGATCAGGGGTGTATCCCCTGATCCACCCCCGGTGGTCGTGTGACGGACGGCTGACCCTCCCGTGACCGGGCGGCCGGCCGGCGCGGCACCCTGACCAGACTATCGACCTGGCCTGCCTGCCTGGTTGCCGGTCGGCGCGCTGCAACTATCGACCTTCAGTGCGGCCGGGGGGAGGAGAGCCGGTCAGGTCGCCGCCCCCGCCCCCGCCCCCGCCCCGCCCCCGTCCCGGCAGCAGGTGCGGCAGAGGCTGAGGTAAGCTCAGTTGGTGTGATGAAGATGCAGCGGGAGAGCTTGTCAAGGAGCCGTCACTGAAATGGCTGCCACAGTGTGCTGCTGAAGGACTGCACTGACGTTCTCACGCTTCACTCATGGCTCTTTTCGTCATGTCAAATAATCCCGCCTGTCGGATCCTTCGCCAGTCCGGTCCTAGCGAGTATTGGCTGGATAAGTCTGTCGCTATACAATCTGAATGAAGCTTCACTCCTATATATAGGAAGTTAGCAGAGCTGACTCTGGGTCAGGTTTAGTCATGTTCTGGTTGTATTCTGCACCTGTCCTATAGGAAGTTAGCAGCTGATTTGGGCAGGTGTAGTCATGTTTCTGGTATGTATTCTGCACCTGTCCGTTTTAGCGAAGTTAGCAGCTGACTCTGGGTCAGGTTTAGTCATGTTCTGGTTGTATTCTGCACCTGTCGGTGTCTGGCTCCAGCCAGCTGAACAGTGTTGATCATCGCTGCAGCGTCGTTCTGTCACGGTGTGGTGTTCGACTTCAGTGCTGATCGCACGGTTTGCAGACGAGATATTTCCGGCCCTCTTCCTAACGATGCTCTGGTATCGGCGGTTTGCAGACCTGTTGATGTTTGTATTATGTTAGTTATACTTGGCTAATTCGGAATATTTTTGGGAGGGTGTGATTTTTTGTAAGAACATAACTTCCTCAAAAGGATTACGACCTTATTCATTCAGCATTCTCAAACCTGATCGTTCAATATAGCACTGTTAGACTAATATGTAATTTTACCTGAGTTCTTGAACGGCTAGCTTCTCATAGCCTTATGTAATGCGACACGGGTAAATCGTTGGTACTCGTCATATTCATTGTGGCATGCGTTTTTCTAGCTTACACCTGCTTTTGTCATATGCAATTGAAATTCGGTTCCTAACTCCAAGAACACATAATACTACACTTTACATGACCAGTTTTGAGTCATTAAGACACAGAACCAGGAAAGTGCCTGTAAATGTGCGGATTTAACTGCAGATCCGTATTAAGCGATTCGGTCGTGCGATTGCACGCCTCCGGCGCAGCCCACCCTGTCTGAGGTGGACGTCTCACTCCACAGTCAGCACTCTGAGAGAGCTGATTAACTGATGAACCGGAGCTGGTGCCGGTAAAGGTCACGGGCGGGTCACGTCACGGTTAGCTGATGGGATGCTGGTACGGTACCGCTGCTGTGATGAGAGGGGCCGCTATGGTGTCCCTGCGCTGCTGTGATGAGGGGCCGCTGTGGAGTCCCTGGTTCACCTGGCTTCACTCTTCCATCGGTCGGCTGCTGGCTGGTTAACGGTGGTCAGTGCCCGAGGCCGCCGGATCGCGGTGCCTGTGTGCGGGTCAGGGTGGATGCTGCTCCATTTGACCTGACCTGAGTCCTATTCTGGCACCCTTTGTTGCGCCGCCACCACGGAATACGCTGCTCGAACTGGGCTTTCGCTCCATTGCGCGGGATATCGCGGCCATCGGTTCACGGAGCGATATTTTCCACGTGAGCGGGCGTTTCCTGGAAGACCGTGGCGTGCCGGGCCTAATATGCCGTTTCCTGGCCGGCTGACCCCGGCCCGCCTACGTATCAGACGTGGCGGCCGCCCTATTGAGACGCAGCCGAGTGTCGACTGTCGATACGAACCCACCGTCCCAGTCCACCGGCGGCGGCTCCGGCTCGCTATGTATCGCCCCAGGCCGGCTGCCGCCACGGGTGTCTCTCCGCGGCCGTCGAGAGAGCTGGCTGCAGCCGTCTGGAGAGCTGGCTGGAGCCGTCGAGAGAGCTGGCTGCAGCCGTCGAGAGAGCTGGCTGCAGCCGTCTGGAGAGCTGGCTGGAGCCGTCTGGAGAGCTGGCTGGAGCCGTCTGTATCCGAACGGTGCCGCTTCCGGCTTTGGCCGGGTCGCGTCGTGCGGTGCCGGCCGAACTCGTGACCTGTTGGCGCTCATTGGGCCGGCGGTCGGCTCGTTCAAGAGACGCCGCCCTGCTATCACCCGGCGGAGAAATACGTTACAGTCGGGCTGCACGACAGCGTGACTGTCCGTGGACTGTCGTGTTGGAGCGTGGCAGCTTGGTAGACGACTCTGATACCGCTGATGACCCGTGCGCAGTGGTGGGTTTAACTGCATTCTATTGATTATCGATCGGCATAATCAGCCGTTAGAAGACGACACCGGTTAACAGTAGCAGAGTCCGTCAACCGAGCGTTAGAAGCCGGTGCGATTCAGCGGTGATGGGGTGTGGTCGCCGTGCTGGTCGTTATTGTAGTGAGTGCTGAGTAGCGCTGTAGCAGTCTCACCCCACCCCGGTCTCGGCCGGGCTCTACTCCGTTCCTCCAGTACGGTCCGCCGTCAATGGACGCCGAGCAGTGTGACGAGAATGACCGTTGTCATGGCAACGCGCCGACTCGGCCACGCCACCCAACGACCGACTATGGCTAGGGGAGCCGAGGGGCAGAGCTGGGCGTATCGTAGAAGTTTTTATCAATATCTACCGCGGCGCGTAAGTTCTGCCGTCACCAGAATCACGGCCGTATGGCCTGTATTTCATCTGAGGACATTGTCTCTTACCTTACCCCTCGTTCTGACTCTCTTGCGAACCTGTGGACGTCATCTAAGAATGGTCGCGGCACCACGTACGCCCGTTTTTGTATCACACCCGGTTTGAGCCGCAGTTTTTGTTGTGCGCGATGCAGGGACTCGGGGTCTCAGGGAGAAACCACCGAGCTGAGTCGTTTTGATCGCTGCGTGGGCCGCCGCTCGCCGGCGCAGCCTGTTTTGATGGAGGTGCCGGGGGTAATCACGTGGCAAATGGCGCCCATCTGAGCCGCCGATCGACCCGGTCTCGGCAGATGGACCGCCGGCGGACGGCGGACGGCGGGGCGTCCATCGAGCGCATCGGGCCGACACAGCCGCGCCAGGGAGCCCGCTCATCATGGTCCAGAGAGCGGACGGTCGTCTCTGGTGCCAGGCCAACTCCAGGCGTCTCAGGCCAGCCGCTGCGGCGCACATACACGGCTGTGTGGTTAGTTGATCTGGGCTCTGTTGTGCCGTCTATGCAAGTCATCCAGAATTGGCTCAAATATCGGTTGCGTCCGCCTGTTAGGACGGAAACACGGAACGGTGCCAGCCAGTGTTCACCTTATTACCTGTCCCGACGCCAACACTTCATTTTCCCGACTTCTCTACCTGTTCCTCACGCCCGCCCCTCCTGTCTTCCCTCCTCCCTCCCGTCTTACCTCCTCCCTCCCTCCTTACTGGCCGTGGGTAGCCACGCCACTAACCGGCGGGGCGCCGCGGTGTTGGCCGTATTTTTCTCGGATGTCGCCTCCAGCACCCGGCCCCATACGTTTTGTTATGACGTTTATTCCGAATGTGGCGCATTGAACGCCCACGAAATGGGCCGCCGGCGGCTGCTGCGATTTTGCTTCGTCGCCGGCGCAGCGGAGGTAGGCGTGGCGGTCTCGCTCGGCCGCCTGCTGCCGTGTGGCAGGCGTGTGATCGGTATGCGGGATCTGCCCCGCAGTTCCGCTGCGGCGACACGACACGTCTGCTGACGGCTGACGGCCGCCTGTGACTGCCGCTGGAACAGTGGCCGACTGCGGGGCGGCAGTGTGTAGATTGCGGTAGACAGCTAACCGCCACCGCCGGTATATTGCCCGCCGCAAGAGAGGTTCTATATTGAGCCACTGAGGTCGACACATGCCGGAATGATTAGGCAATCGGCAGCTGTCGACTGGCCGAGTGATGGGCCTGTTACAGTGCAGGCTCGCGGCTCCCGGCAGACGAGAGGACGCGGCTCTGTCGGCGTGTTACTAGCGCCTTCACTGGTGGTGGCGACGGCTGACGACGCGACCTGCCGGATGAGTAACTGCCACCCGACCCGCCGCTATCGTCACATGACATGTGCCTGGTACCGCCAGTGGCCGGTGTGATGCCAGATACGATGTAACACATGCACCGGCGGCCACTGGGTCCACACCTGACACCTGTGCAGCGAGCCGCGAGCCGTCGAAACTGGAGAGCAGCCGGATACCGGCGAGCCGTGACGGTAGCGGCGATATGGGGCACTGCTGCATAGCTGCCGCCCCTTCCCCCACCACCGAGGAGTGTTACACCTCCCCCACGACCGAGGAGCGTCACACATTCCCCCACCCACGACCGAGGAGCGTCACATCAAGTGGGGAAATACCCATTTCCACGCTCCTCCTCTGTATGCGTTTCGCAGGGTATAATCTTAGCTGCGAGACCGGTACCCCGTTTGCGTTGCTCCGTTCGCCGCCTCTGGTTACCCTCTCCCCACGCCATCGCTCCATCACCGTGTCATGTCGGTGCCGGGTCGTGTTATTAGCGGCTGTCGCTGGTGCGTCCGACCCTCCCTGCCCTGCCGCCGCCGCCGCCACTCCAGCGGCCGCCTGCTGGGGTCTGTCGCTGGTGCGTCCGACCCTCCCTGCCCTGCCGCCGCCGCCGCCACTCACCCTGCCTTCATGTCTCCCTCCCTGGCTCCTGACTCCTGCCTCCTGCCGCCGCCGCCGCCGCTCCCCTGCCTCCCTGCCTGCCTCCCTGTCCGCTGCCTGCCTGCTGCGGGTCGTCCGGCCGGCCGGCTGGCTGGCTAGCTGGCCGGCACTGCGTCGATCCATACCTGGCTGTTGGAGGGAGTGAGGGAGTGGCCGGCGGCGCCGGGTCGCGCCGTGCCCCGCTGCTGCTCGATCGCCCCTGTCATCGCGCTGGCTGGCAGGCGGCGTCGGCCGAGGAGCACCGCGACGCGTCGAGGGCGCTTCAGCCACCGATAGCGGAGGGGAGGGAGACAGTCGTGCGAGGGAGCGCACGGCTCATTTGGTCTCCCTCCCCGCTGCCGACCCGGTCCGGCCCGGCCCGGTCAGGCGCAGCCTCTCTCTCGTCTCTGGGGGCGACAGGATGCAGCGGCAGCACCGCTGATTGCTGCTCGTTTGTCTGAATAGTATGGCTATAAAGTCCATGCACTGAGTGGTCGGAATGATGAGGCCTGATGAGATGCTGGTTCTTGGCTGGTGGTGCGACCTCTGACCAGAACAGAAAGAGCCGCTGCCAGTCAACACCGCTCTGAAACCCTTTGTGGAAGTTTAATTACTCTTGTTCCCATTCATAGCATGTTTGGCCTCCATTGTTCGACTTGGCCGAATCTCCGAAAATATCCGTCACTTGTCGGCCGTCATAATAGGCCTCACTACGTATGTCAGTCTTGCCTGGGCTGCCTGCCCGCACCGCGACTAAGCGGGCGGCGGTTGTGGTCGTTCACTAGAGAGGCAGACAGCTCGGTGGGCTGGCGGGGTGGTCTGTCGCTTAATAAAGCGCCGCTGCCCACTTTATTCCGGCTGTAAAGGTGAACCAGCGCGGACGGCGTGGCGGCCATAGGGGCCGAGTGCCAACTGCGGCACGTGGGCTCCGCCCCGGCAGCGGGACGGCTCGCTGGACTCCTGTCACCGGCAGCGGGGCGGCTCGCTGGACTCCTGTCACCGGCAGCGGGACGGCTCGCTGGACTCCGTCACCGCCAGTGGGACGGCTCGCTGGACTCCGGCAGTGGGACGGCTCGCTGGACTCCGGCAGTGGGACGGCTCGCTGACTCCGGCAAGGGACGGCTCGCTGGACTCCGGGCAGTGGGGACGGCTCGCTGGACTCGGGCAGTGGGACGGCTCGCTGGACTCCCGGCAGTGGGACGGCTCGCTGGCACTCCGGCAGCGGGACGCTCGCTGGACTCGGCCAGCAGGACGGCTCGCTGAGACTCCGGCAGCGGGGACGGGCTCAGGCTGACTCCGGCAGTGGGACGGCTCCGCTGGACTTCCCGTCACGAACGTCGGCCGGGTCCGCTGCAGAGAGGCAGATGACGGCAGAGGTCCTCTCTGCCCCTGTGCAGTTGGTAGCCGGCTCCGGTCACATCTAACGCGCGGAGTGCATGGTGCGAGGAAACATTTGGCAATGCTGCACGGTGTAGAGGGATTGCGTATTGCGTATAGAAGCAGTATATTCCGCACACTGATTTGCAATTTTCGGTATGAGCATCATTGTTTAATAGAGGAAAAAGTTGCTGATGGGACTTGTGTGCTGGACAGTTCTGTAGCACGGCTGACACACAGGCCTTGCCCGGTGGTGGCCGATGTGTCAGTGTAGGTCATTAGCGCGGCGGAACTGAGGTGTGTCGGCCCTGTGTCGACTCGCTCGGTGGTACCGTGACGTTCACCGAGGGCGCGGCTCCGTCCGATACCCGGTCCAGGGCCGGACAGAACGGCAGCTGTTCCGTGCTGGGTTCGGCTCCGTCACGGAAAACAGCCGGCCCGGAAATGGGAGGCTACGTCCCCGACCAGGGTGGTAGAGGGGCCACAGGCCCGCAGGTCATGGTGATGGTACCGAGTGGGAGGTAAGAGCGCGAGGCTGAACAGGGCGTCATTCTGACCGGCCCGTTTGGAGACTAACAGCTAACAGACAGACAGGGTCGTGCCTCTGCTCTCATGCTCCTGGTGCGGCTGCGTTGCGGTCGGCTGCTGGGGTGCAGCCCGTGCAGGATGCTGCCCAACGGGGATGTGCGGTATGAGGTGACCTAGCCGCCAACCCGGCCCGTATATTGCGTGTCAACTCACGGTCCTATGAACCTCGTCTTGTCTCGGTATAATTACCTTTCTTCATTTGGGCCCTGACTTTTGAATGTTTGAGATGGGTTCGCAGGGGATTATATTTCCTGTCCGGCACGGGCTGTCGCCGCGATCGTCGTCGATCCTCTGCTCAGCTGGCCTTCCGTGTGGAATAAGCCTCTCAGCAGCCGCGGTGTTGGTTGGAGCTCAGTCGCCGCTGGTGAAACCGACGGCCTTTTGTGGTTTCCGCAAACCAGAGCTAGTGGTTCAGACAGCTCTTGGAGCGCTTCGTAACATGCTGCTTTTTATCTTCCATTTGATTAGATCTCATAAACACATGCCTTCAGAAGCAAAAACGGTGGGATCTAATAGCATTACAGTGTTCGATTCGTTAACGCATTAGTTAGCGATTAGACAAAGAATGGCCGCTCTTCGATATTTACTGCACAGCGGGAGCGCATGTGTGCAGGTTAACTCCGGAACCAATTTCTGGCAGGTTATTGGCCGTCAAATAAGCCAATCAAGTCTGACAGTAAAAACTTTGCTGGAATTTGTTTTTATTATTATGATTACAGGGGTACTCAAATATGCGAGAACGACGTCTACTGCCGCCTGCCTGCGTCCCTATTCAATTTCCAAGTCCATTCCAGTCCATTCCAGTCCAATCCAGTCATCCAGTCCATTCCAGTCCATTTCAGTCCATTTTCCAGTCCAGTCCTGACATTCCAGTCCAGTCAGTCCAGTCCAGTCCTCTTGTCCGTCCAGTTCAGTTCAGTCCAGTTGTCCAGTCCAGTCCAGTCAGTCCAGTCCAGTCCAGTCCAGTCCAGTGAACGGCTGGCTGCCAGCCGATACCACCGCTGGTACACGGGCCGGTATGACGGCCGGCCGGCTGGCAGAGTTCTGTGTTGGCGCGCCTAATTGCTTTGCCGGTGCGCAGCAGAAGGGTGCTAATTAGTGTATCGCACCGACACCTGCCGCCGCCGACGGCGCCGCCACTCTGCCAACTTCATCAAGCCGGGTCCAGCCACCTCTCCCCAGGCTAGGGCCAAGCCACCTCTCCAGGCTGGGCCCAGCCACTCTCCAGGCTGGTCAGCCCCTCTCCATGGCATGGGCAAGGCCATCTATCAGCGGGTCGGCCACCTCTCCAGGCTGGGTCGGCCACCTCTCCAGGCTGAGTCAGCCGCCTCTCCAGGCGGGGTCGGCCGCCTCTCCAGGCTGGGTCGGCCGCCTTTCCAGGCTGGGTCAGCCACCTCTCCAGGTTGGGTCAGCCACCTCTCCAGGCTGGGTCAGCCGCCTCTCCAGGCTGGGTCGGCCACCTCTCCAGGCTGGGTCGGCCACCTCTCCAGCTTCTGGTCGCCACACCTCTCCAGGCTAGGTCGCCCACTCTCAGGCTGGGTCGGCCACCTCTCTAAGGCTGGGTCGGCCCCTCTCCAGGCGGGGTCGGTACCGCGCTCCAGCTGTGTCAAGCCCACCTCTCCAGGTTGGGTACAGCCACCTTACTCCAGGCTGGGTCGGCCACCTCTCCAGGCTGGGTCGGCCACCTCTCCAGGCGGGGTCGGCCACCCCTCCAGGCTGGGTCATCGCTGGCTGGCGCTGCCTGCGCTGTTGATCCAGACTGGCTTTAATGTAACCTGGTGATTGATCGGGAGCTGTGTAAGCTCCGGTGACTCATCAGGAGCTGTGTAAGCTCCGGTGAGTGAACAGGAGCTTTGTAAGCTCCGGTGACGGATCAGGAGCTGCGTAAGCTTCGAAAACGGATCAGGAGCTGTGTAAGCTCCGATGACTGATCAGAAGCTGTGTAAGCTCCTATGACGTATCAGGAGCTGCGTAAGCTCCGGTGACTGATACGGAGCTGTGTAAGCTCCGGTGACGACGGGGGAGCTGTGCGAGCTCCACTTCCTCCGTGACGTCGCCCAGTGGACACTGTCTCGATGCCGGTGTAAGCTGCGGCAGCTGTTGGCCGGACTGTGCGTCGTCTTGCAGCTCTGGCGGCCCGCTGAGCTGCGAGAGCTGGTGAGAAGCGGCTGGGCTTTTTACCTCCCGAGCTGCGGCCGCCGATTACCCTGAGGAGATGTGTATTATGCATGATCTGCTCTGTATTCGATGATGATGACGCTCGCTGGATCGGTCGGAGAAGGGATAGCTTCCTATTACGTTGATCTATTCTGACTAGACCTGCAGTGCTGCTATCCATGCGAAAACAATCCATTAACTTTCATTGTGGTCGGGGGAAAACAATATCATGTTTCAGCTGCTTTGTTCCCTTTTTCTTGTGTTTCTGTCGCTGCTGTGATCGGTTCCATGTTTCGCCAGCGGCGGCTCCCTCTGCCTGGTTGACTCGTCAGTCGTCACTCGGTCGGTCGGTCAGTCGTCAGTCGTCACTGGTCATCTCCTCTCCGATCATAATCAGCACCGCAGCGCTGCCGCAGTGGGGCGGCGAGCCAGAACCGTGCTACGTGATGCCCAGCACGTTGTGTAACACGTAGGCGCGTCAGTCTGGATTCCTGAGTCCCGATAGAGATCGTATTGTCGGTGCGACACCTCTGGTCCGTGTCCAGACGTCCCGTGTCAGAGGCCGCCGGGTCGGCCGGTGGTGGTGCGCGACAGACTGCAGGAAGGACTGGTCCCAGTGAAGCCGGCCGGGCGGGCTGGTCGCCGTGCACAGCGCGGCGAGGTGGCCGGGTTCACCACACAGATTGCCGGGTCACGGAGGTCACTGCGCCACTGCCGCCCTCTGGACGCGAGACAGCTCGGATCGACCCAGCCGATCCGGCGCCGCTGGCAATGTCGCCTGAAGGACCTCTCCTCACACAGACCGTCAGGTGGCCTGGCAGGAGGGACCTGTCACCCAGACAGCCTGGCGGGAGGGACCTCTCACGGTGGCTCACCCAGACGGCATGGCCCCCCGGGAATGGTGGAAACTGAGACACGGAATTTCTCAGAAACTTTGGGAATCGTGTAAGGGAGGAAAGCAAGCACAAGACTTTGTCGCTGAAGTAGTTGTGAGAACAACTAATCGAAGGACTTAGGAAATTCGGATGGTTTGATAGCTTCTTTAAGCCTGGATAACATAGCTCCCGATAGAATTACTTCGCCTGTTTTTATATGTCAAATTATAACTTTCCAGAGCTTTTTGCCAGTGTTTGTGTTCAGCTTTGCTGTCGCTGCCAGGTATAATTGGTGGTGGCAGGCCCGGTTAGGCCTACGCTGTCGAAACACGGCCCAGTGCCTGAAAACGATTAAATGACCGTGATGGGACGGGCGAAAGTCTGATTTCGCCCCCCGCTGCGCGAGAACGTATAAATTACGGCGTCCCACGGCGAGCCGCATTCAGGCCATCACCACCGGGCCGACCCGGCGGGACGGCGATAAGGTTGTGAGTAGAAGCGTGCCAGGAATTCTGGTTCCAGGTCGTCCCAGGGCTGGGACCAGAACTGGTCACGGCCGTGACTGAAGCTGTGATTGGCCAGGCCAGCGCCATGGGGTTAGCACTGCAGTGCCGTGACCAAAGCTGTGACTTCCAGCTCATTCCGTGGCCGTGACTAGGCTGTGACCAAAGATTTTAAGATTTGCTGCACCTCTAGTTTGGAGTATGCGGTGACTACCGTGAGGGCAGGGAAAGGAGGCGGCGACCTCCGTCCCTGGTCACTAAACATGGCGCAGGACACGGCGTAAGCATGGGAGAGGCCACGTGGTCTGGGTGTGGTTTGCCGTGCAATGCATGATGGGTGTGTGAGAGTTGTGCAAGCCTGGCGCGCGCGCGCGCGAAGGTGAAGCGCTTTGAGGAGTGGCGAAATGCTTGCGCTATGTCACCGAGGGAGCGACAGTGTGGTGACTGCTGGAACTTCAGCAGCTGTGCCGGCCGAGGCAGCTTCACCGTGCCAGCTGTCTCGGGAGCCGAAACTTAGGACTGAGACTGGAGACTGCCCGAGACTGGAGACCGGTCATCCAGTCCTGTCTCGTCGCTCCGTGACAGCCGTCTTCCGACTGGAGCGAGCGGCACTCAGCCGCCCTGTCTGCCGCTGAGGCTCAACGTGACGCCATCTCTCAGTGCTCAGTCTCTCGGAGTCGCACCAGTCGGACCAGTACGCGGCCGGCCGGTGTTTGGTCCAGGTCGGCCCGGGGTGCCTCCCGTCCCGCTCCGTCCCGCCCCACCTCACCACAGTCGGCCGATAACAGGTACCGATTAGCGGCCACAGACGAGCCGCACAGCGCCTCAGTGCCGCGTCTTTGTCGGGCAAACACCGCGCCGCACTGCGCCGTCCCGCGCCGCGCCGCACTGCGCCGCCGCTGCCGCCTCCGGCTCGCCCGCGGCCGTCCTCGAGACCGTCCTCGCACCGCGCCGCAGCCGCAGCCGAGCACTGACCTGACGTGCGCCCACCGCCAGGGCGCGCCACCGGGGGGGGTGCAGGGGGCAAACATATCTTTTGACCCCCCAGAATTTACGGGAGGCTTAATCACAAAAAGGTGCCCACGGCACAATTGGTCAAAAAGAAATAAAATTATGTGTCCCTGGTCAAATTCCTACAATGAGCAAAAGCCTGTAGGCCATTGGTTAGGCCAATAGACAGGGGCCCCAAGTACAGACGAGGCCCTCAGTACTTAACAGGAGGCCCCCATACTAGACAGGAGCCCCCAGTACTAGATAAGGAGCCCCCCGTACTAGACGGAAGGCCCCAGTACTAGAAAGGATACCGCTCATAATAAACAGAGGCCCCCTCAGTACTAGACAGGAGGCCCCCCAGTATTATACAAGAGGCCCCCATACAAAACACTTACAGGATACACCCCATACTAGAGCAGGAGAGCCCCAGTACTAGACAGGAGGCCCCATAACTTCAACAGGAGGGACCCTGATACTAAACAGGAGTTCCCCAAGTATAAGGACAGGAGCGAGACTGACAATATGCCCCCCATACTAACAGGAGGCCCCATACTAAACAGGAGGCCCCCATGTACTATAGAGAAGGGGCCCCCAGTATTAGACAGGAGGCCCCCATACTAGACAGAAGGGCCATACTTAACATGAGCCCCTACTCCCCGAGTACTAGACAGGAGGCCCCAGAAATTAGAACATGAGACCCCAGTACTAATAGGAGGCCCCGGCCCTATACTAGACAGATGCCCTCGGTACTAGACAGAGGTCCCGATACAGACAAAGTTGCCTCCCATACTAGGCAGGAGGCCCCTGGCACAAAAATTGGCTCCTAAAACTACCATAAAAATAGTTTAAGCTGTCTGATTTGGGCCGACTTCATTTTGGAGGAGGCTATTTGTCACGTTTAATATATTTTTAATTCAGGATGGATCCAGGGATTTCAGTCAGAGGGGTGCGGCAACACAAAAAGTTTGCGCCCTCCGGGCGCACCATAAGCGAGACCCGGTCAGGGGGGGGGTCCACGCCTGTTTATTTATATATCTAACTTAGCACCAAACTTAGCCTTTTTGGCAAAAGGCTTAGCAGCCAACAAGGGGTATAGCCCTATCGGCCATCTTCCCCTTGGTTATCCGCCCCTGGTCTATCTAGCTTACATGAGACCATTGTCCGACAAACAAAATCAAAATTTCGCCGCGCTTTCGCGGCGCCATTGCAATACAATCAAATCGTATACGAGTGAAAAACTGAATAAAAAATCGCAGCGTTTGAGGCGCTTTAATTGTGTTGTATAAAGTTACGAATTATATATTATCTTATTTGGCAAAAGGCTATCTTCATCACTTCTTACAGCACTTTTTAAAGGCAAAATAAACAGGTTTAGGGTCCTCGGCAGTCCGCACTATACGCAAAGCGACGGATTACATGATAATGCATGTAAGGGCATTAATATTCAAATTCGGCGGCCGCTCCGCGTGCGTAATTCTTTTAACGTTTTACGGCTTGGGTACAAAAAAATAAATTCTTGATATAGCTGATTCCAAAACTTGGTTCGTGGTTTTAAAGATGAAATAGCAGACCACTCAGTTTACTAAAACTCAAGCTTCTAAAAAAGTTGGTTATTGTCTCATGCCATACGCCACACTGTATTCCCATCCTGTTCTTAACAGTGCCGGGCCTTTTTTTTTGCAGCCGGTTTCATTGAACCTTTCAACACTTGGGAATGGAGCCCTTCCACGGCTTGGGAATGGGGCGTTGGAGGCACCGCCCCGTCCTTGGCGACATTTTGTCTACGTTGCTTGTATTGTCTTAATGTATTGTCTCAGGTTCTCTGTATTAACAAACATCGTCTTGTGATAGTGCTTGTTTTTTGTGAGTCAATCTTATAGGATATTACAAGATAAAAATTATAAAAACAATATAAGTGAAAAATTAAGCCTAGTTGCCCATATGTGGAATTTCATCGTATGCAAACAGCAAATAATTAGCTAATGCAGTAAGGAAAACAACATTTTGTCATTACAAAACGGTAGTCACACTCGCGCAAAAAAACATGTAGCGAGCAGAGAGTGCGGTTTGAGGCACACAGAAAAGTGGGCCAGCTGATGTTTGGTGCTCCCGATTTCGGAGATACCGAAAGAGCAATAAGTAGATTCGCATGTGTGTTACATAAAGAAAGCAAATTTAACCATCGGCATCGCTTGGTAGCCCCAACTCAATCGGAGCCCTACAGCCAGGAGGCCCCCTGGTGGAGGAGCCCCCTGCGGAAAAGGAGGCCCCTTCGGACTTTGCCCCCCCCCCCCCAGGTAAAATCTGGTGGCGCCGCCTGCCCACCGCATTGCATCGGGACGCCGGGGATGGGATAAGATGGGAGTCGGGACGGCGGGGTTGGATCGGACGGGACGGGACGGAGTTGTGATGTGAGCTGTTGGTGGCGCCGAGTTTGTTCACCGGTGTCCCACCGCTAATGGCTATGACAGCCGTGCCCGCCAGCAGGCGTTTCGGTCGGCCGATGGCCTGTCGCTCGGTCGCTGGCTCAGCCGATGGCTCGTCCCCCCGGCGGTGCAGCCGGCGACATTGATCGGCCGTCTCGGACCGCACGGCGGCCGTCTCCGCTGGGTAATGCAGCTGCCTGCGGTCGGCGGCTGACGGCCGGGGACGAGCTGTCGGTCCGGCGTACCGCACCCTCCCGACTGTCGGTCGCTGGTCGCCGGAACACTGATGGACGCTCGGCTCCCTCCGAGTGGCATGTCTGAGCAGGCTCCGCTCCCTCCTCCTTCAGTGGTGTGCCGTGGACAGGAGTGGGTCCCCGGCGGTCATCGGCCCCACAGTCTTGGAGCTGTCGCCGTCCGGCCTTGCCATGTACCACTGCACCTGCTCTGCGAGCTGACACGTCTCTGTTGGAGGAGGCGGGCGGAGGAGCCGCCCGGCGGGACGTAACCGCTATCTCGGCCGCTTATGTCCACTAATGACGCTAATGGCCATTAACATTCTGTTATGAATGGCATGTGACCTTGGGGTCGACGTGCCTGGATGGCGGGGGAGGAGGCGCTGAGGCCACGTCGTTTGTCTCTGGCTGGGAGACGCGTCCCGGCTGGTGGTTGGCCCCTCCCTGCGGCCCCGTCCCGCCCCTCCCTGCCCCGCCCGACCGCTGTCACCAACCGCCGCGGCTAATTCTGATGTGCACCGGGATTGATGCCGTCGCGGTGCGGCGTTCGGTGTGTCGCGGCGTGTCTGCGGTGCGGTGGCGGTGACGGCGGCTCCGTCATCTTCTGACCACCGCTGCCGGTGCGTCTGGCTGTCCGCGGCCGCTCCGCCGCCGACCGCAGCCGGTCAGCTGACTGCGGTTCTTTTGAGGCAACGTCCGGCCGCTGACCGCACGGCTGCACCGCAGTGACCGGCGCAGCACGGCGCCGCGGTACGCCGGCTGTCGGTGCTGTCTGTCAGTGTCACCACGCCTGCTGAAGCCGCTGTCACCACGCCGGCTGCGCGGCGGCGCTGCGATCACACGGAAGCGGCGGCACCTGCCACGTGTGACAGGTGGCTGAGATGGTTTGAATGGTGTTGATAGTGGAAGACATCGACTTAAAACAGGTGATTTCGATCCGATGTGCATTGGTCCACTGACAATGCAGTTGAAGGGAGAGGGAAGTCTGCTTGCTGGCCGGCGGTTTGGCACCACCGATTAACGACTGGCCGCGGAGTGGGGCTGGAAGCGGGCTGCAGACCCTGCAGTTCTACGCATCACGGTCTTCAGAACGACCGCACAGCGCCAGCGTCACGCCGAGGCCGCCAAACAGCGCGACTCTCAGCGGAGAGAGAGAGGGCTCACAGGCGACGGTGCTGCCCTCTCTGAACGGTGCCGGACCGGACCGGGGAGCGCCGGAGCCGACCGGTGCGTTCTTCCGCAGCGCACAGCCGCCGGTTGTCTGCCGAGAACGCCTGCCTGTCTCCGACAGACGCCTCACACTGCCTCGCCGGTGCTGCCGACACCGCCATTTCCTCTGTCCGGAAATGAAGAGTTTGACGCAGCTGTCGCATTGTGCCGGCCGGCCGGCCGATGTTTCAGGCAGGCCTGAGGTGAAAAAACGAGCCGGCTCGCGGACCGGCAGCCAGCGGCCGACAGCTGCCAGCTCCCACTCACCGCGGGCGTCTGTGGAAACCGTCAGGCTTTGGAGCCGCGCATTGGGCCGTATCGCTCCGTATTTGCTCAGAAAATACGTGGGCAGCCCAGACGGGTTGGGTGGGGTGCCTTGGGCGCACGGGAAGCCGTGCTGTCTGGAGCGACACTGCAGACTCGGCTCGGCTCGGCTCGACGAGGCGAGGTGTGGAGAGGCGAGGAGACTGGCTGAGCGAACAGATTGGCTGGGCAGTGGGCACCGAGCATTGAGCTGAACGAGAACAGGTCACTTCTCTCCACTGTGTGCTGATGCTGTATGGTTGTTTCAATCATCTTTGGAGCCGTCTGCTCCTGTGAGCAGAGGAGGCAGGTGACGGGCTATCGAGCCGCCTGTCTCGCCGCCTGTCGTTTCCGCCGCACGGTAACCGAACCGGACTGTTCCGGTATCCGGAATGTGCCCGGAATGCGCCGGCCCCGCTGCCGGCCGACCAGAGCCGAGCCGAGCTGTGAGCCTCTGGGACGCTCATAAATCATGCCGAGCTGAGCCGGCGCTGAAGAATTGGCTGGCAGCAGTTCATCTCGCAGCGCTCGGCCGTGTCGGCGAGCTGTTTTCTCAGGAGACGCCGGGACGCGTCGCGGCGGCACGCCTTTGAGAGAGCTGTGTGGTGTTCGGTTCGCTCGCAGGAGCGTCAGTCGACGCCACGTGGGGGTGGGGGGTTGTCGGGCCCACCGGGCGGCTGTCGGCGACGGCGGTATCTCTCGACATCCGGCGGAGGTGCTGACGCCCTTTGACGACAGGCCGCGCCGGCGGCAGGGTAAAAATAGGAACACGCCGCCTGGATGCAACACGGTGGTGCTGAGAGGCCGCCGCTCTGTGCTGTCTGCCCCGGCTGTCCCAGTTGTCTGTTGTCTGCCGGTCTGCCCTGCCCAGCTGCAGCAGCCCCGCAGCGAACACAGTCTACAGCTGCAGCTCTGCAGCTGTCGGCAGAGCTGTCGCAGCCCCGCCGCCCAGCTGACGGCTGCTGCAGCTCGCCAGCTGATGGCTGCTGTAGCTCGCCAGCTGACGGCTGTTACAGCTCGCCAGCAGCTGACGGCTGCTGCAACTCTGCAGCTGTCGGCAGAGCTGTCACAGCCCAGCTGACGGCTGCTGCAGCTCGCCAGCTGACGGCTGTTACAGCTCGCCAGCAGCTGACGGCTGCTGTAGCTCGTCAGCTGACGGCTGTTACAGCTCGCCTGCAGCTGACGGCTGCTGCAGCTCTGCAGCTGTCGGCAGAGCTGTCACAGCCCCGCCGCCCAGCTGACGGCTGCTGTAGCTCGCCAGCTGACGGCTGTTACAGCTTCCCAGCAGCGGAGGGCTGTCAGGAGTATGTGGTTCGCGGAGAGCGGTGACGCGGGACCGTGATTGAACCATGTGGCATGTTTACTCGCCGCCTGCAGAAGGAGAGGAGCGGGCCGGAGCGGGGCGATGCCGGGCGGTAGGCGGGACGATGCCGGGCGGCAGGCGGGGTGCGACATCTCGCCTGTTTTCGGCTCAGATGACGCCACTGCCACAGCAGAGTGAACGCCCTCTGCTGTTTAGGCAGCACCGCCACCGCGCTGTGTTACAATGACAATACGCCCCCCTCTCGCTTGTCAATCCGCGCGGCCCCGCGGCGGGAGTGGCGTGCAAAATATTTGCCCACACGGCTGCAGTGGTAAAAGCGCCGCCTCTTCACATCCCCGGGCAGCTGTTCCCGGCTCACTGGAGGGCTTTGGGGAGGGAGCGGCGACATAGTTCGTTAGCCGCTTAAGCCACTCATTGTGCCGCTTTGATCGCTTATTAAAGCAGTTGAGTGCGTTTTTTGCTCTGCGAAATGGATCGTTCCTGTGACGTTATAATGGAAATGAATGACAGCCAAAGTAGAAATATAATTGCATAACCAGTGAGCGTATGCATTTCTTTTGAATGCACACTAATTGAAGGCGATGATGTCGGCAATGGCAATGATGATGCATATTGCTTTGATGTGTCTCTGTGTGATGCGGCTGAATTTGTTTGACATCCTAATCCTTTCGGGCTTGTTGCTGCTTCTCTGTGTATTTTGGGTCTATTGTTGACGTGCGGTATGCCAGAACTTTGCTAATCTGTTCAGATTACGAAATGTTGGCACACACAGACGGGTGCAGTTTGTGCAGTCATTTATCCCTTTCTCCGCCACGACCTCCATTATTAGCATTCGTCACTGTGACAACAGAGCGCCGTCTTGGATGTTTCGCACATTGCCCGGAGGCAGAGGAAATGAATGTTTCCTGTGTGTCTGCCAGCCTGCATTACCGCCAGCTCTGTTGCGTGCTGCGTGTCTTTCCACTACTGCAAGCTGATGTTGGTTGCAGCCACGAGTTACAGCTCACCAGAAGCGGCCCAGACCCCCGGCCCGCGTGTCACATCGCTGCATGTTCAAACATCTCCTGCTGACGTAGCTGCTCTGATATCGAATGTTTATTGTCATGTGCTACTGTTGACTGAGAGGTATTACCGGACATGTCACTCGATGCTGGTCTGCCGAGCCTCTCCGATTGTTGACGTTGTTATGGGCGGACTGAGACGGAGTGGACCAGCTCCGGCCAGGCCTGGTCCACCAGCGGTCATGTCTCGGGTCGACGGTGTCCACTGAGCCGTGACCGGTGTCCAAATGACGGTCTTGATGGGTCTGCGGCTGGTCATGTGCCGATTATACCAAGACAAACAGTAAACAGTGCCGTCACCAGGCTGAGGGGAGACCAGCCGGCCCGGCTGGTGCTGCAGTTGGGGCCCTACGTAGGGCAGCAGCCGCTAGGTCGCTGCTCCGCCTCTCTCAGCAGGGGGCGTGTCGTTGGCCGCATTCGAGCCGCTTCTGTGTCGCGCCGCGCCGCCGGCAGCGGGGGTGGTATGTATGACTCACGGGCGGCTCCTGGGTCGTCGCCCCGAGCTACCGAGATGCCTCCCCACTGGAGATGCAAAACAAATCTCCAAGAACAGGAACCGGCACGTCTCATAAATGAATTAGCACCGACATCAGGTCCGGACACCTTTAACAGCACCCGCGAGGCCCGGCAGCCAGCAATGTCTTCTTCATGTCTTCTTCATTATACACTAAACAATATGTTAACCCCTGAACTTGTGGTGAGCCCCCATGAGACCGGCATGCCTGAGTTCAGACACAGCTCCAGGCCCGCCGGGCCTGAATTTGGGCCCGGCTCCGTGGTCCTGAATTTGCATCTCTACTCCCCACCCAGTCCCGCCTTGCTCCACTTCCCCCTCCATCTCCAGCAGGATAATACCGGACGTCGGCCACTGATCCGAGGGAGGAGCCGATCAATTGGCCAGATACAGTGTCGGACTGATGTCCAGGCAGAAGGGTGATTACTTGGTCAACTATACTGTCCTGATATCGAATGGGATGGCCGTAAGATTGCTTAGTGACGCGGTCAGACGGATATGAGCGGGAAAATGATTATTGGTTGACGTTATTGCGATGTGCTGCCATCACCCCGCGACCACAGGGCTGCCAAACCAGCCGGATAGTTCAGCTAATTGATTGTCGCTCCATGTTTGTGTCAATGTTGTCAGCGGGCCCGTCTCTGTGCCGTGTGCGTGTGCCGGGCCCGTCTCTGTGCCGTGTGCCGGGCCCGTCTCTGTGCCGTGTGCCGGGCCCGTCTTTGTGCCGTGTGTGCCGGGCCCGTCTCTGTGCCGTGTGTATCGTTGCGCGTCCGTGTACGCCGTATGCCTGACTCCGTTCTGTGTTGTCCTCCGCAGAAACTGGAGCTGCTGGAGCAGGTCGGAGAGGACTTCTGCGGCATGGACGTGAACACGCCGATCGGCGGCAGCCGGCCCGTCACCTCGGTGGCCGTGCTGACGTTCGACGCCCTGCTGACCTCGGTGGCGGCCACCACCACGGGCGACTTCAGTGTGGTGTTCGCCGGCACCGCCGACGGCCACCTGCGCAAGGTCAGTCTACAAGTGCTGCACAGTTCTTGGCCGGCATTAGTCTCCTGTAGTGCTGGCCTGCTGTGGTGTCAGTCTGCGTACGGTCGGGTCATGACATGGCACGGTGCACCAGCGCCACACGGCATGGCACGCCGCCACTTGGCACGGCGTGACATGGTCCGGCGCATCACGGCACGACACGGTGTGACATGGTCCGGCACCACACGGCACGACACGGCGTGACATGGTTCCGGCGCATCACGGCACGACACGGCGTGACACGGTCCGGCGCATCACGGCACGACAAGGCGTGACATTGTCCGGCGCATCACGGCACGACACGGCGTGACACGGTCCGGCGCATCACGGCACGACACGGCGTGACACGGTCCGGCGCATCACGGCACGACACGGCGTGACACAACATGACAAGCCGGTAGACAACAGACGAAGCGATGGAGCCCAGGCAGCTGGTGTAAACGGGGACTGGATGATGGAGCGTGGGCCGGCCTGAAAGCTGCTCTGGCTGTTACATTTTTAGCGACGAGGGAAGGGGGTACATTATAGGCACAATGAGATAGTGTTGCACGCTGGTTGAATCCTCAGCACCAAATATCAGCCGCCATTGGAACGGGCTATGGCTATAAATTGAGGCTGAATTGATCGGAGCCAAATTTAGGCTGGACTGGCGAGCTAGGACTGCCTTAGATTTAAAACTGGAATTCAGAGTAGAAGCTGTGGTGGTTAGAAGTTCATGAAGCAAGAAGTGTCAAGAGAAACAAACATAGGACATCGCCATTCGCCACATCATGCTATCATATTTTGCGTCTGATTATTAGGGCTTTGGGACCTATGAATCTGACTGACAAAGTGTTCAAGCTGGAAGTATTGGAGGACCGGCTTGATCGGATTGTTAGAGCCCATACTGTAGTATTCGTTATTTTGTGTCTCTAAATAAGAGCCTTGTAGACGCAAGCAGGGTGCGTTACGTAGTGTAACCCCAGCCAACAATTAACTTGGGCACTGATCGGGCACAATGGGATTAAACCATTGTGCCCGATCAGTGCCCAAGTTAATTGTTGGCTGGGACTATTACATCGAAGTGGCGCCACCGCACTACCGGCCAGTCCAAGTACAATAATCGACCCGGGTTAAATCACATGACCCAAACCATACAACCCGTGCAGACTGACGCCCCGGCGCCGCGGCCCGGCCCCTGCCCTGGTCCAGCTCGGGAGCGGACGCCGCTGTCGAATCGACTGCCGGCCGCCTGTGTTCGGCGAACTCAGCGTGAATAAGGCAGCGGCACGACACGGCTGCAGCCGGTGCCGCAGATTGGGTCGGGACGAGCGGCTCATGGCTTTGGCAGCGCTGCGACAGCTCCTCCGGGACGCCGGAGACCCCCGGGCAGCCCCGGCTACTCCGGAGCTCCGGGGAAGGTAGAGCCGCTGGAGTCCCCGGAGACGCGGCGTCTCTCCGGAGCCCCCGGAGACGCGGCGTCTCTCAGAGACGTCAGAGCTGGAGACGTCAGAGCAGCTGGAGATGAATACCAGGAGCTGATTGGAGCCGAGTGCGATAAGTGGCGCTGATTGGAGTCTGCGCGGTGTTCTCAGATGTCGTGCCGTGCAGAGTGGAGTGGGTGGAGGATCATCCCGGACATTGAGCAGGCTATCCAGACGCGGGTTACCCCAGTAATTGCACTGAGTCGGCGTGGCAGCAGTGTGCAGCGGTCTCGTCAGTTCAGTGCTGGGTAATTTCACCGCGCTGTGAGCCTTCTCAGTTCTCTGTGCCAGCCCAGAGCGGGTCCGCCACCCGACTTTGACGTGTTCCACGCCAGAGCAGACCTACCCTCCACCTGTCGCTGCCCTGTCTCCTATGTGGCCTCTGGGTAGTCCGCCATCCGACTTTGACGTGTTCCACGCCGAAGCAGACCTACCCTCCCACTGTCGCTACCCCTGTCTCTATGTGGCCGCTCTGGGTAGTCCGCCATCCGACTTTGAGATGTTCCGCGCTAGAGCAGAACCTACCCTCCACCTGTCGTTTTCTGCCGCTGTCTCTATGTGGCCTCTGGGTAGTCCGCCATCCCGACTTTGGACGTGTTCCGCGCCAAGAGCAGACCTACCTCACCTGTCGCTACCCCTGTCTCTATGTGGCCTCTGGGGTAGTCCGCCATCCGACTTTGAATGTTCCGCGCTAGAGCAGACCTACCCTCCACCTGTCGCTGCCGCTGTCTCATGTGGCCTCTGGGTAAGTCGCCATCGACTTTGAACGTGTTCCACGCCAGAGCAGACCTACCTCCACCTGTCGCTGCCCTGTCCTCTATGGTGGCCTCTGGGTAGTCCGCCATCCGACTTGACGTGTCCACGCGCAAGAAGCAGACCTACCCTCCACCTGTCGCTACCCTGTCTTATGTGGCCTCTGGGTAGTCCGCCATCCGACTTTGACGTGTTCCACGCCAGAGCAGACCTACCTCCAACCTGTCCTGCCCCCTGGGTCCTCTATGTGGCCTCGGGTAAGTCCGCCATCCGACTTGACGTGTTCCAACGCCAGAGCAGACCTACCCTCCACCGTCGCTGCCTGTCTCTATGGTGGCCTCTGGGTAGTCCGCCATCCGACTTTGACCGTAGTTCCACGCCAAGAGCAGACCTACCCTCCAACCTGTGCTGCCCCGTCTCTATGTGGCCTCTTGGGTAGTCCGCCATCCGACTTTGAGATGTTCCACGCCAGAGCAGACCTACCCTCCACCTGTCGCTACCCCTGTCTCTATGTGGCCTCTGGGTAGTCCGCCATCCGACTTTGACGTGTTCCACGCCAGAGCAGACCTACCCTCCACCTGTCGCTGCCCCTGTCTCTATGTGGCCCTGGGTAGTCCGCCACCCGACTTTGACGTGTTCCACGCCAGAGGCAAGACCTACCTCCAACCTGTCGCTACCCCTGTTCCTATGTGGCCTCTGGGTAGTCCGCCCATCCGATTTGAGAATGTTCCACTCCAGAGCGACCTACCTCCACCTGCCGCTACCCCTGTCTCTATGTGGCCTCTGGTAGTCCGCCATCCGACCTTTGAGATGTTCCACGCTAGAAGCAGACCTACCCTCCACCTGTCCGCTGCCCCTGTCCTCTATGTGGCTCTGCGGTAGTCCGCCATCCGACTTTGAAGATTTCCACGCCAGAGCAAGACTAACCTCCACCTGCCGCTACAACCCCTGTCCTTTATGTTGGCCTCTGGTAGTCCCGCACACCCGACTTTGACGTGTTCCAACGCCAGAGCAGACCTACCTCCACCTTCGCTACCCCTGTCTCTATGTGGCCTCTGGGTAGTCCCGCCATCCGGACTTGAGATGTTCCGCCAGAGCAGACCTACCTCCACCTGTCGCTACCCTGTCTCTATGTGCCTCTGGGGTAGTCCGCCATCCGACTTTGAAGATGTTCCAGCGCCAGAAGCAGACCTACCTTCCACCTGCCGCCACCCTTCTCTATGTGGCCTCTGGGTAGTCCGCCATCCGACTTTGAGATGTTCCACGCCAGAGCAGACCTACCCTCCACCTGTCGCTGCTTCTGTCTCTGTCTCTCTGTGTCTCCACCTGTCTCTGTGTGGCCTCTGGGTATCGAGGCCGGCCGGTTGGCGGCCAGTGACCGCCGCTGTGATGCGTCTCACGCCCGCTGCAAGTGGCCCGCTCGCCATACCGAGCCGGCCTCTTAGCATTCCGCCGCCGGCTAATGTGGCCGCCTGTTTTCCTATTGAGAGGCGGCGCCCCGGCTCTGTACGTGTAAAGTGAGCGGCGAGCAGGCTGAAAAATTCATCAGCTGCGGGGCGGCGGGGCGTCGTGTGCCGCGGCGGTGCGGCACGGCGCGACGTGCGTCCCTGTCCCTAGAGGGCGGCGGCAGGGCCGACTATTGAATCATCTGCCGGCAGTGGCGCCGGCCCTCGTTTGTACACACTACACACGCCCGGCCACTCAGTCGGTCCGCAGCCGAGTCTGGGTGGAGGGTGCTGATGTAGCACTGGGAGGACTGCAGCGGCCTCGCTGAGACTGCAGGGGTGGTCACGTGACCTCACTGCAGGGGTGCTGTGATGGTCACGTGTGCCGCGTGACGTGCGTGACACCTGACGGCCAGTGCGTGTGACACACGCTGTGTTTAGCCAGACCGTTGTCGTGTATGGTAGCATGATGACAACGGAGGTAAAATCACGCACTCTATTTTCGTCGGAACAACGGGTGACTTAACCATTCACGTCATCCACAGATTTTCCTCGTTAACCTGACCGCCGTGGTGGTGCTGCTTCACCTTACAGCAAAGTCAGCCTCTTTCTTCTAAGACACGTAAAGAACTTCATGGTACGAGAGGCGAAGCATTGCACTTGGCGTTGAGCTCCGTGTCTCAGACGGGCGCCCGTCTCAGCCCTGTCTCAGACGGTCGGCGGCTGTCTCAGCCCTGTCTCAGACGGGCGGCGGCTGTCTCAGCTCTGTCTCAGACGGGTGGCGTCTGTCTCAGCCCTGTCTCAGACGGGTGGCGTCTGTCTCAGCTCTGTCTCAGACGGGCGGCGGCTGTCTCAGCTCTGTCTCAGACGGTCGGCGGCTGTCTCAGCTGTAGTGTCGGCCCGCAGCTCGGCTGCTCCACCTGGAAAGGTCAGTCGACTGACCGGGCGCCGGCCGGACTAATCTCATCACGGTCCGACGCTGAGTGGCCGTGCGATCCGACGTAGAATGACCATCTCCGCCGAGTGGATTGAGGAGCGGGGCCTGGGTGGCGGGGAGCTCAACCCGCCCCTCCCCTACCCACCCCTGCCCCCGCACCCGCACCCGCCCCCGCCCACAGACAGCCAGGCAGGCGGCTCGGCCAGGCCGGCGAGTCCCGACTTTGAAACGGAATCTGCCTGCAGGTGGTGACTGCATTATTATCAGACGTGAACAGTTTTCATTGGCGGTGCCCCACGCTCACGATCCTGCCGGTCGCTGGCCCAACAGATGGATATATCGCCGGCTGACAGCCAGTGGGCAGGGGTAACGGGATGCCCCTGGTACACTGGGTTATTATCTGACCCGAGCTGGAACCTTGAGCTGATGGTGGACAACACAGTGGGCAGGGGCTAACGAGGAATGCCCCTGGTAACACTGGAGTATATATCGTAGACCGAGCGCGACCATTGCTGGGTGACAAGCCAGTGGGCGGGGGTAACGGTGGATGCCCCTGGCTACACATGGAGAATAAATTATCTGAACCCGAGCTGGACCTGCTGTGGATGGACAGCCATGGGACAGGAGTAACACGGAGCCACCTTGGTAACACTGGTTATGATCTGACCGAGCTGGACTGCTGTAGGTGACAGACCAGGTGGCAGGGTAACGGATGCCCCTGGATACACCTGGGTTATTATATGACCCGAGCTGGCGCCTTGCTGTGGTGGCTGGTGGCCGCGTTGAAGAGCCATCCGACCAACGCCCCGGCGCTGCGGGACCCCGCGCAGTGAGGCCGGGACGCCGACCTTGCCATCGATCCTAACGTACGAGGTCTCCCTCGCGCCACCAACTGGCCCGGCACCGGCAACCGCTTCCACCAGCCGAAATTTACGGCGATGTAAGCCAGATTAAGGCGCGTTACAGCGCCACCAGCTGCCTGGAAGCGGACATACTTCAGGCGGCTGGGGCACGTATGCGGCCGAAACGAAGGGTGAAGGGTCATCTGTGTGCTATTTGTGAAACGCTATTGTTAACCCGCGCCTGCAGGGGGTTGATTTCCGCCCCCCCCCCCCTCAGTTTTTTCAGGAAGTAGCGGAAAACGGAAAAAACGCCGGCCAAATTTCGCTACACCTGTTTTGAGGCATCCAAATTACCCACACTTTGGAAAAGTTTTTTGACTTGAGGGTCATCTCAGGTCAGGTCACTTGTCCATGTCAAGTGACCTCACTTCAAAAATGTTTTGCGTTCGTGCCAAAGCCACAGTCTTTTTTCGAAAGTTTTGAAACTTGCAGGATTTCATGAGAATATCAGTACCTACAATTCGTATATCTCGGATTTTATCGTATCGGTGACCAAAGGTCAGGTCAAATTTCCTGACCTCCCCATTAATAAGTGAATGGGGAAAAATAAGCAAATGCTCCCCTTTCAAGAAAATATGCATTGATCAGGCTAATTCTTCAAGAAATCATGTATTTAGCTCATTCTAAATGATATCAAGGTGCAATTGCTTAAGTGATTTCTAACCAAGTCATCTGAGGTACACTGAGCGTCATTCAGCAAATGAATTTGCTAATAACTCTTGATAGAAAGAAGATAGAGACGATTAGTTGACACCAATGTGTTCGTCCGTCTGGCCGCGTATGCCCACAATATGCAACATATAGACCCTACCTGGGTCACACAAATAACCTTGACCTGAGGTCAAAATTTTTGAAGTTGACCTTACCAGTCACCGTATATAATGTTTACAAAGCGCATCAATGAAGAACAAACACGAATGGCGTCAAAATGTTTTCCCTATCTTTCCTATGTGACATGCTATTTCTTAAGAAAAACTGTTATGCTAAAAAAACAGTATTTTGATTTCATGACCTCTGAAGCCATAAACTATATGATCTAGAGCTCAATTTTGAGGACCTGGTGCGATTGCCAAATTTCTAATAAGCTATCGATTTGCCTCTCTATTTCGTTTGCTCCTAGCTATCATAGTTTCCGAGATAATCGGAGGGTTTCTGGAATAAGGAAGTCCTAAAAGAGTCCTAAACCGGAAAATCTGACTTTTTAGAGGAACCCACTAGGGTGAAACTCTATGATGACTAGATCCAAAAAAGATGAATACTTTCGAATAGAGCATTGAACCTAAGAAGCTATCAATGCCGTTTTCCGCTTGATACGCTACGTTGAATCCGTAGTTTTATGGATAGGACTCACGGGCGCGGAAATCACCCACCCCCCTGCAGTTCGTGTTCGGCACTGCGACCCCTGCCAGTGCGCGGGTTCAAGTGTCTTGTGTACAGCAATGTTGTCCGCTTACCCTGCCCGATGGGTGTCATCTAGCAGCTCTAGGCTTTACATGTAGAGAAGACGAACTCAGTAGTTTGTGAACAGGCAGTTTTTGTCTGCTCGTTTCCGTCCCACAGGCATCCGGTTACAGTCATTGCTCTGCGTGTAGTGCAACCCGCCCAGTTCACGTAGGGGCCGGAAGCTGAGGGCGGGGCGGCCATCGCCGGCCGGTTCAGGGCCGGTGCCGTTCCACACGAGCAGGCCTGGCGCCCAGCTGGACAAACATGGTCTCCGAGTGAGGCGGTGCACCACACGGCCGTGCAGCCGCCGGGACGTGTGAGGCACGTAGCCGCCGGGGCATGACGGCAGGAGTCTGCCGCCGACCGGTTTGGTCAGGCGACGCGTTCGCTAGGTACGCACACAGGCCTGCAGGGATGCACATTGCACACACCTACCTGCGCATACCTCACGGCGCTCGACGCCTGCTCGTATGCACACACCCACCGGCGCGTATAACTCTCCAGGCAGCGGCTAATTTCCATAGGCTGTCGCTGGTTCTCGGCTGCTGGCCAAGTCTGCTTATGCAGTCTATTATTGCAGTGTGTTATTGCAGTCTGTCATTCAACGGTGTCATCGTAGCCTGTCGGTGTAATCTGTTTCTGCAGTCTGCAGCATAGTCAGTGACTTCAGGGTCTGGAGAAGCGACTCGGTGGACATTCCTTACCAAATCAGCGATCGCTTTGACGCACTTTATCGACGTGCGTCCTGCTGGGGTGTCTCACCGGCACCGGACCGGCGCCGCCTGCTCGCCGCTCGCACCACGCTACTCCATATTTCCCCCGTTTGTCTCACCTAATGGCCCCTACGGTGCACTTGGGTCTCGCTATGGCCTATAGAGATGTTAACTGGGACATTTGTTGTGAGCCGCGGCGGCGGGCCGGCCTCTCCGGACCGACCTGAGCGGGCCGGGCGGCGACAGGAATCGGTCCGGTGCCTCCCCTGTTTACCGGCCGCTGCTCGGCCGCCGAGTGATATCGGCCGACAAATTGGCTGCTGAAGGGGCTGGTGATGCTGGTGGTGATGGCGATGATGGCGGTGATGGCGGTGCTGCTGCTGATGGTGCTGGTGGTCCTGGTGCTGCTGATGGTGCTGAGGATACTGGTGTTGAAGGTGATGGTAGTGATGGTGTGTGGTGACCGACGGGACTAGGCAGTAGCAGCTTGTGTCGCGGCATGACGCGTCTGCGGCCAGTCACACACCTGACGCGCCGCCGGCGCCAATGTGGACGCGATTAGCCGCTCCGCCAAACTTACCCACGTCATCGGCACCATTGTGTCCGATTTTCCACCTGTATCGGACTTTTACAGGCGACTGCGCAACTAATGGGGAATTTATACTGTGACCAGCTGAGGAAAATTATGCAAATGGCGTGAGATTGGTGTCTGTCCTTCAGGTGACCTGCTCCTCTATCATTACGGTGCCGCTCAGTCTTGTGCCGCTCAGTTTACGGGGCCGCTCAGTATGCGGCAGGCCGGCCGTCTTGGTCTGAAGACAGCGACAGGGGCTGGGTTAGACCAGGGGACAGACTGGACTAGGGGCTGGATACGCGGGCCGCGCTGGGCTAGGGGCTGGGCTGGGTACTTGTGCTGGGTACGTGGGCCGGGCTGGGCTAGGGGCTGGACTTGGTACGCGGGCTGGGCTAGGGGCTGGGTACGCGGGCCGGACGCGGCGGCTGCCTAGTTTGACTGCCGGGCCGTTGGGGCCGTCACCGCCGGCCGGCTTATATTCATTCCGTTATTGATGGCTGGCAGTAACGATAATGTCACGCGGCCTGCCGGCATTACCGGCCGAATGCAGCGTGCGCCGGCTGGCTGAAGGCGGAATTACGGCCGGCTGAAAGCGGAATTACAGCGGTCTGAAGGCGTAATTTGGCGGTGCCATGTCGATGTGGATCGTGTATCGGTTTATCGTGTGACCGTTGTCTGAGGAATACTCACCGCAGCTAATCGGGTTGGCTGTGTGTGATGGTGATCATACCGATAATAGGCAACCTCAACTTTGGTATCACGTGGATGTTATTAGCATGATGTATTTTCCGTACCTGTTGCCGTTTGCTGGGGAGTATGTTGGGCTCTGCAGATGCTTTACAAAGTATGAGCGTCGTCGAGACTCGAGCGGCGGTGTTGTGAAGCTTCAGTGTGGGTGCTGTGCACGTGCGAGTGTCGTGCGGTGCACGCTGTGCCTGCTCTCTGTGTGTACGGTGCGGCGTGTCAGTGTCATATCTGGGTCTGCCGGACCCCGCTGGGTGTCGTCTGCCCCTCTATAGGGGTGTCGGCCGCCCGCACGGTCGGAATTCATCAGTCGACCGAGCCGAGTGACAGCGCCGCCAGAGAGCGCTCACGGCCTCACAATGGACCAATCAGCAGGACGGCTCGGCCGGCCGCCATATACAGGCTGCGTGCCGCCGCTCTGTGGGAGATCGAGGACACGAGCAGTCAGCGGCCTCTTTGTTGGCCGGGCGGCGTCAGTCGTGATCTGACCTGACCTAGCCTAACCTGCTGCGCCGGCCGCGGCGGGCTGCAGAGACGGCTGCGCTCGTGTTGTCAGTCAAGGCCGCTTATTTCCAGTCTAGACCAGACCGTAGTAGTGGACTGGTGTCCACTGTCCACTGTCCGCTGTCCGCTGTCCGCTGTCCGCTGTCCGCTGTCCGCTGTCCGCTGTCCTCTGTCCTCTTGTCCTCTGTCCTCTGTCCTCTGTCCTCGCTCTGTCCTTCTGTCCTCTGTCCTCTGTCCTCGTGTCCTCTGTCCTCTGTCCTCTGGTTTCCGCTGCCCACTGCCGCTGTCCACTGTCCGCTGTCCACTGTCCACTGTTCACTGTCCGCTGTCAATTGCCCATTTGTGCTATGTCCGGTCGCCGGTAGCGGTGGTCAGGTGGGCCAATCAGGCCAATGCTCGATCAATGGCGGCTGATAGACAGTCCTTGTGATTATTGATCGCAGGCCATGTCAATGGTCTTAGACGTCTGCACTTGGTCTGCACTCACCCGTCTGCACGCACCCGTCTGCACGCACCCGTCTGCACGCACCCGTCTGCACGCACCCGTCTGCACGCACCCGTCTGCACTCACCCGTCTGCACTCACCCGTCTGCACTCACCCGTCTGCACGCACCCGTCTGCACCTCCCGCATTGCCCTCCGTACCGCTTATTTGTTGATGCCACGAAGCGCTGATTTCCATGCTGCTACTGCCATGCTCCGGTGTGTGACGGGTCGCGCTGGCTCGGTTGTGACGGGTCGCGCTGGCTCGGT
>VOPJ01004656.1:0-19977 GCA_014673585.1 Semibalanus balanoides
GGCAAACGGCGGATAGAATCCAGAAAGAAGTGGTGTGGAATTAGAGGCGATAGCGTTAGTGTCAGTATTTTGGGCGTTAAAAAATGATGAGCCAATCAATACTGTGTTTTATTAATTGAACCATGAAAATCAAAGCTCACATGTTTCCAGCGCGATGTTAATCACCTTAGTTCGTCCTAGGCCAGCATACCCAAAACAAATCACTCGCTCAGAAGGTGTGCTTCCTTTGTGAATTTTCGTTCATATTGATTTCCTTCAGATATTATTTTACGCTGCACAAACCGAACATTGTGGTTCAAAACTATAACGGCATGTTCTCATCTTTTCCCGAAAATTGGCTACTTAGCTTGGGCGACGGAACGATCCAATTAAGCTGTCTTTGGCGTTCTATTGATTAGCAATCAGCAAACGGTCCACGACTCGTGCCCAATAGGCCTTCTGGCCTCTGCGGCGGGTGGAAGGGAACGCGATTCCAGGCTTACCACGCACAACCGCCGGCCATCCCGCCGAGGGAGACAAAACGGCAGCTCATCGATTGGAAATGGGAGTTAGCCAGAAGACTCCGAAGATTCCTCTTCTTAGAAGGCTGAAGCTGCTCTTGACTCACAACTGGGTCCTAGACACCCAATTATACATGTTTGAGTAGTCAAAGATGAAGTAAAGCCGAAAGCGCCGACAGTCAGACTATACTATATTGACGTACTCATAGGAATCGAAATTTGAAATAGAGGTTGAGTGAAATATTTTCCCAGAATACTCATCAGGGGCAATAGAGATGAGGCTGTGTTTTTTTAACTGATTGCCAACGAGTTGCTAAATACAACTTTGAATAATTGTATATAGGCATATATCGTGCAGTATAACAGCTGAAGTGTGCTGGTCCTTGCCATCAGAAAAAAGCCTAGATGTTAAGGAGCATTTAAAGAACGAGGAACAATATATCACGTGACAACGCAAAACCGCTCTATCCTTTGTCGTTTCGACCAGTTTAAAAGCTTAATATTATCGTAAGCCTAGAGCATCTCCACAATACACTTTGTTTAGCACTTAGTACCGAGTTACCAGAGCTGCTGTCAGCTTATTCAAGCTGAAGCAAATATCTTAATAAGGCAGCTCAAGGAGTAAAACGCCCATAATCTGATAATTTTTATTCGATCACCATCAGCCCTGTCTATTCGTGGTTTACATAAAACCTATGAAAAAATAGACAAACATCATGTATTTACTTTTGTTACTAGCTTGTATTTGTATGTTATTTATAATTTGTTAAAGGGACTGTCCCACCTTAACATAAGATTTGAGTTGAGATAGCCATTTTGCGTGCTGGCATTGAAATTTATTATGGTATAAGTTAAAGCAACCCTTGAGGTCGAATCACAGAGAAAATCGAGTTGATTTTTTCGGGCAATCTGTAATATCGCCAGCCCCTCAATGTTATTTGAATGGTGGCCGTGAGCCCGATGTCGTAGTCTCTCTTTGCTATATTGTTGGATTACAGTCGACTTGTTTTATCTTCGCCATAATTAGCGCATACACTAGTCTACTTATACAGCGTGAAGGTTTTCTTTTTCCCAAAATCCTTCCTATGACTTCATCAGCCAATATTAAAAATGTTTTTTTTTTATGAAATTTGAAGCACTGTTCGTGAGAAGTCAAATGTCATAATCGTGTTCAACAGCAAATTCACTTCATATTTTACACCACAAACGACGTACATTTGACACATTTTTTGAAGGTGGGACAGTCCCTTTAATGGACAGTTGATTTTTCGGGCATCGTTCCGAAACCTTTCGCATTAATCGTGGTACCAGACAAGACGCAATCCTCTCCCCAGCGTTAGCAAACGTATTTTTTTGACCGCTGATACAGCTTCTTGATCAGAGCGTTCGTGGCGCCGAGCTCCTCGGCTACCATGTCCCAGCAATCTGCTATGCAGACGATTTAATGCTCATCTCCACTAATGCCAAAAATCTCAGTCATCTCTTGTGTATTGTTGAAGAGTTCGGAGAAGGCTGGAGGCTAGAGTTTACCCATCCTGACAAATCAAAGACTAAGAGCCATTGCCTCGTCTTTGGTATGGAATTGTTAGCTGAGCTCCCAATTTAGCGGCTTTCAGGACAGCAGCTCACTGTGTGTGCTGAAACAGAACACCTTGGTGTGGGTATCAGCTCAGATTTGTGTGGTACTCCCCACGTACACCATCGTGTCAGGCGTGCGCGTGAAGCTTTTTATGGCTTAAACCCTGTGGGAATTCTTAGTAAATACTTGTCAGCCTTAGATAAAGCTTTCCTTTGGCGCACTATCGTGGTCCTAGCCCTTATATCTGGATGTGTAGTTACTCCTTTGCGGTTCACCGATGTCGATGAGCTCGAAACCTTTCTATCACGTCACTTAAAAGCAGCCCTCGGGCTTCCGCCGTTCGCACATCATACTGCTTTGATGACCGCCCTTAACGTACCGAGAGTGCAGGAGTTACTCAGAAGTTTCATTCTGCGTGGCCTGGCCCATTTGTTTCACTCTGAGCACCGACTTAGGCAGATGAATGATTCGTGTTCCTTGCCCTTTTGCCACAAAAAGATGCCACAAAAAGATGGGGCCAGCCACTGGCGGATCTCTCCGGCCTCCGTGGGGGGCACGGAGGCCGGAGAGATCCGCCAGTGGCTGCCCCCCCCTTTTCAAAACGTTCCTACGCCTATGACTGAGTGAGTTATTCAACTTTCTTTCCCAAGGGAATCAAATGTCTTTTTAATAAGACAATACGATTTTGTTTATGATTTCAGGTGGTTTGGGTTTTTTTGCCTTTTGCCCCCTTAGATTCGCCATTTACCAGAAAACTTTGAGGGAGCCAAAAGCATGGTGGACCAATGCACAAGCTCGACATATTGAGGTCGAGGGTCACCTCAAACGTATATAAATCGACACCTGTGCAACAGTGTATGGTCCACGCCATTTTTGAACCTATTATACGACGGTCGGTATCCGTTCTAAAGATCTCAAAGCTACGCTAGGCAGTTGCAAACGGCGTTTTATTGTTTTTTAAGTTGAAAAGTGACGCTTTATCTACCTTACATGCCACCCAATCGTATGTTACCTACGAATTTTGCTCCCACTATGGGGTACAATTTCATAACTAGGGAGGGAGCCAGCAGTCATTGCAGGGGCAATGCCCTCCCAACAATAACATGCTATTAAAGGCCATGCAGTACATAACAAACGTCGGTTGTGTGTTTGTTTGTTTTTTGTAATGCTCATGTGATGCATCATCTATAGTATTCTAGTGCTCGCTCGTGTCGAATTAAATCAGTTTCACTGGGGAGGGCAAGTTGGTTTCACTGAGGGGGCAATTACATCTCCCATCTAGTTAACATGTTATCCGAGGCCATGCCTCATGCATAATCTAGATATGTCATCGGAGTTCATAATAGGCCTCATTTATGCACACTATTTGTATCTTAGCTGAAGTCTGGGGTGGAAGCGTGCCGCCAATGTCCTCTAGATCCGAATAATTGAGGTCATTGACAGAAATAACTCCAGTGCCTAGGTGGGGGATTGCAATTTGCCAGTGGCCACTGGCCAGTGCCATACATTAAATCCTTGCATGACGACATCATTCTGTTCTGAAAGCTTATCTTGGATCATAATGTATTTACATTGTACATGACTGTTGCATTGGTTACAGTCAGTATATTGACACTAAACAAAAACACATCGCACATCTCAATGTAAGTTATGAGCCTTCGTATTTAAAAAGTGTCCACCCGTTGCCAAGTCTTTACCAATATCAAATGATATACCTATTTAATAGCTATGATGAGCATGGTTATGATTTTTTAAAGTAATATTTACTTTTATTTAACAGTTATATTTAAACAGCAAGTGCTCATGATATATCTCAGATAAAGTCAAAATCAAAGATAAATAACTAAACAACAAGTGTTTCCCCTCTGTGACTTCGTCAAAGTGACTCTGAGTGATTGTCGGAGTGACACAGCAGCGGATCCAGAACGGGAGTTGGGAGGGGAGGGCAAAATTTCAGAAATTCTCCCACAATTCCGAAGACTTATCGGATTTTGCTTGCATATGCATTGGTAGCTGGATTAAAGCAAACTTTCCTTTGTAAAAGTTGCACACATTTCCTTCTATTTGATGAAATGTGCCATTTATGACGATTTCGGACGGTTTGAGGGGGCGGCAATTGCCAATTTTGCCGAACCGTAGATCCGCCACTGGAGTGACACACAGAGACCCAGTGTGACACTCTGACGAAGCCGCAAGGTGAAAATAAAGTTATTTCGTCTTTTGACTTTGATTTTCGATCTTTTCTGCGATATCATAAACACAGGCCATTGAAAAATAACTCTTTAACCCTATTAGTGGCAGGGGGCAAATATTGCCCACCCCTCATGTTTTTCTTAGTATCTCCGAAAACGGTCTACGAGTAGGCTTATGAAACTATTCGGACGTTTCCTAAAGATTGATTTTCAACATCTGGTTGTCAAATTTTGGAGTTCTGACTTAAACAGAGGCGCCCCAGGGCCCCAGTTTTGAGGATTTTCGGGAACAATTGGCGATATACGAGAAATGCGGTCCTTCAACGATTCTTCCTAACTTACTCAAGTATGAAGAAGTTGCATACTTTACGGTGATTCAAATAAGTTCCAATTAAGTTGATGTTATGATATATTGTATTTGTTTACGGTAGAGCGGGTTCCATGTAACTGAAGGGTGGGATTTTAAAAGTATGAACGCCACTGACAATCAAATTAAGCAATAAAATTGCGATTAAGCTATTAAGATGCTCGGAGATAGGTTTTCCTCCTTCATATTTTGATAACTTTACTTTAACGTCTTGAGTTCAAGGGCGTGTTCCAGGCAAGAAAAAGGGTAAAGTTTGCAATAGTGATAAACGATATACCTGCGATTACGGTGCAATAACTGATAGTGAGAAATGATTACTGGACATATGAGTTCCAGGAGAGGAAATAAATACTTTTAATTGCAGAGGCGCGCTCAGGAATTCGAAAAAAGGGGGTCATATTATTGCAAGGAATTTGATGCATGGGCCTCCAGACATAACATACTGCTGCAGTTTTCCGATGGAAAAGCAACAGGGGGTCCCTATTTGAAACATTTGAAAGATATAGGCGACCCAGGTAAAGGTAAAATCGGGTAACTTATGTGATGAAAATTGCAAGCAAACTAGTAATTGTTGAACTATTGGTATTACATAATTAGCGGGTTTATTTTTATCAAAGGTTTTTGCACCTCCTCAATAACTGGATCTGGATACGCCTATGATGATTGCAGCAATTCAAAATGGAACTAATCTATGACCAGTAACTGATTTAATATTCCGGTGTTAGAAGCATGACTTGCTGATCATATTTTGGTTAATATTTTGACCTCCCTTTTTTGTTACCTGGCATCCCCTATGGGTGCAAAAATATGCTTATAACTATTTTGTATGATGAACAAATAACGAACTATTGCATATTCAGAAAAGACTCAAAAACGTTTGAATTACGGCTTTTACTTTGAACCCCCAATTAGGCTGAACCTGCACACGCCTATATTTTTTAATTTTTTGTTCCATGGTCATCACATATCATTCTCCACTCCAATATTAATCGATCAATGTTGATTGAATTTAAAATCGGTCGATAAACATGGCAGCTTGTATTGCGATAAAATACCTCTAATTTTTGTACTTTTTGGCCCACCGCTTGGCCCCTATTAAGAATTATGAACATTCGTTTTTTTTAGGAATGTAGATCATGTTAAGGTGAAGCGACCACCGTTTGATTTTTGAAAATCGGACGGGTAGATCTCGAGATCTCCGGGGGGGCCGAATATCCCCCCCCCCTGCTACTAATAGGGGTAGCCGGGAGCCTGCCACTAATAGGGTTAAACATTGGTTTATTAGCTATTACGAACATGTCCTTCTTCATCTTGCACAACATAGCATTGCCTCAAAGCGTCTGTAGATGGCGCTGCTACTAAGCAAATACGTACATAGATGGCAGCACATGCATCTCCACAGATGGCAGCACCGTTCAGTTCGCGGGCGGCGCGGCGGTGAAGGCCCAGCACTGCTCGACGTTCTCAGGCCAGTCGCAGACAGACTCTGCCTCGTTGAAGACCAGATTACTCGGGCACGGCATGTGGTGCCGCACGCTGCCCTGGCACAGGTAGTAATGCATACAGTCCAGAGGGTCGCGGTGGAAGGTGACGTCATTGTCAGCGTTGTCACAGATCACCAGATCTGAGGCTGCAGGGAAAGACAGGGGGGTTATTGGTCGGTGAAGTGGACCGACGGGGAGGTGATGAATGGCGATGCAGTGGTTATGCTCAAGTTAAAGGAGATTATGAAACTTAAGTTTGATGCTACGAGAAAACAATATTCCTATGTGAAGACTACATAAAGATAATGAAGCTTTTGTTAGGATCATTTTCGTTTAACCCGCGCCCCGCTGGACCTGAGTTTGCCACGCCCGCCTGGGGGTATTCGATCAGCCCCTCGAACTCGGCTCTTATGGGGAGAAGGTGGATTAAAAAAAAAAAAAACGTTCGATAATTTGTGAAAAATCATGTCGAAACAACATCAGCAATTTTTGGGGTTAGGTGAATATTGAGGTCACCATAGGTCATCAAATCTCAGCATTTATTATTTCAGGACTTAACTCCAGATAACCTCAAATATTTTGGGAACTATGATAGCTAGGAACAAGCCAACACGAAATGAGAGATCTGTAAAAAGGAAATATCTATTGGCAACTCCAAATTTGAGCTCAACTCAACAATTTAGACTCCCGAGGTCATCGAAGGTCAAACAATATATTTTATGGCAAAACTTGTCTTAAGCGTTGATGATGACCAGGTAAGGTGAACTTTGGAATTTGACCTCAGGTCAATAAAGTAGTGGCCCAATAAGACCATGTTGCATATTGGGCGACGTGCCTCGATGAAACAAACACATTGCAGTGCCGGTTTGACACCTCTATAACTGTAGGTTCACAAAACAACTGATAAGAAAGGTATCGCACTTCAGAAGGGTCCATGACAACAGCCGAATTTAACCCAACACACTCGCCAACTCACCGATACCTCAAGTCACGCTACAGCGCGTGACAACCTCAGTAAGATTCCACTGCTCAGCGGCGGTCCGTATAGCATGAATCCCAACATCAAACACATATGTACAGTGCCAACACCATACTGATACACTTTATTAACACATATGTACAGTGCCAACACCATACTGCTACACTTTCGTTCTTCTGTCCAAAGTTGCTAACGAAGAAGTGTTGGTGAGTGTGACCTCGGATGACCTCGGCTGACTATGTGGACGTTACTGAACAACAAATGCTCCTGGGTCATCAATAATGGTCTATATTGACATGTTCCAGAATTAATTACACTGATCTAATGCGTATCCTCAGAAAAGGAAGCATTTACATATTTCCCTATTTCTCATAATAGGCAGGTTGCGAAATTGACTCGACCTAAGGTCACCGATACCAAACATCCGAGAAATACGAATTGTAGGTATATACATATGGCCTGATGCAATTATGTAAGTTTCAAATATCTCGGTCAAAAACTGTGGCTGTGGCACGACCACAGACATTTTTGAAGGTGGGATCACTTGACCTGACCCCCTGACCTCAGATAGCCTCAAGTCAACAGTTTCAAAAAGTTGCCCAAAGAAATGGGGATAAGGTGGATACAAAAATGATAGAGCTCCGCGTCGCTGTTTTTTACCATCTCCGAAAAACCTCAGAGGGGTGTTCAAGCGCCCCCTCCCCCCAACCCCAGCAGGGCGGAGGTTAAGCAGATTCTGAGTTCTGACCCAACCCCAGCAGGGCGGAGGTTAAGCAGATTCTGAGTTCTGACACGCTATGCTGCTAATCATGATACAAATGTGATTGAAAGTCCAACTGAAGCGCATTGCGTACATCGATGTGATCCTTCAGCATTAGTTTAAATATAGATCGAATTCAAAATGTTTATAACGTGTAACTAAATCATGACACAGAGGGTGTAATGCCGTTCGCAAATAAGACATAATGACCCTAGAGCAAAAAAAAAACACATCATAGCACATATTTGTGTCCGTTTTCAGCTCTTCCCATACCCACCTGCTGTCTGAGCTTCCTCTGCAGCCGATATTGTACGGTACCGGACCTGTACCGGGGCTTGCTGTTCGCGTCGTACGTGTACGGTGCTCGGTACCCATCCAGCGCGCGGTGTACAGCTGTCATGAGCGGGAACGGCCCATCCCCGCACGACCCTCCGAAATCATCCAGGTCGGCAGCCCATAGCTGTACACCACCAAAGCCGAGTTCCCTCAGCCAGGCCACCTGGTGGACAGAGCGAGAGTTACTGGTGACATCTGGCGGACAGAGCGGGAGTTACGGGTGACATCTGGTGAACAGAGCAGGAGTTACGGGTAACATCTGGTGGGCAGAGCGGGAGTTACGGGTGACATCTGGTGGACAGAGCGGGAGTTACGGGTGGGGGAGCCGGTAGCTCCGTGGTATGTCCTCGGACTGCCTATATTTGCAGCGACCCCGGGTTCGTTTCCCGGGGTGCTGGTTCCGGGGTTAGGCTCCCGGATCAAATCCCCTGCCTCCGAGTGGAGGGGGTCCCATGGGGGGTCAAACCCCAGGCCACTCCTCGCCCCCTCCCCGGTATCTCGCGATGCATAGCTAAAGGCTGAATCGGAGGGGGGAAAGGAGCTACGGGTGACATCTGGCGGACAGAGCGGGAGTTACGGGTGACATCTGGTGGGCAGACCGGGAGTTACGGGTGACATCTGGCGGAGAGTGGGAGTTAGTCTCCTGGCTGCTTTTGCCGTCAGCATGGCCTCAGGCCAACCCAAACGAAAGTGAAAAATGCCGTCATCTGGTGGTTAAAATGCCGTCATCTGGTGGTTAAAATGCCGTCATCTGGTGGTTAGTGAAGCAGTGCTGCAGTACCAGGCAGCTAACGCTCGTCCTACGCCTCAACAAAATTGCTGTAGTTATTGCAATAAAGCAAAATTTCAGCAAATGTGCGGATTAAATAAGTGAACTCTGTCTCATGTCAAGGCTCATTTATTCAATTTCAAAGCCATTTCCCTACAGGTGCGGATCTAGGGGAAGCTAGCCCCCCCCCTCACCACCATCCGATGAGCCGATTAGCGCTCAAGCGCGCCCGGAGAGCGTAACTTTTTATGTCGCACCCCCATGACCGAAATCCTGGTACCGCGCCTGCCTTAGAATTAGGCAAAATCATGCTCCTTGCTGAATTCCACTTACTTTTTTCTCCAGTGACCTGCTGTCGTCAAATCCGACCCAAAAGTCTCCGTTGAATGCGAACGGTACCTCTTGTTCGTCGTCCCAAACAAGGGTCGTGTTCTCTCGATCCAAAAACTCGCAGACCTGGGGAAATAATCAGGTAGGTATGTCATAATGTTTCAGCTCTTTTGCATAGCCATGCCAGGTGATAAGTATCGAAGTGTATTTCTGAAAAACAATGTAAAGTAGACAAGCTCAAATATAAAAATATCTCACTATCAATTTAGTATATGTACTTCTTTTGATTTTGCAGACCTGCAGTTTGTACTGCAGGCAAATATGCAGAAAAATATTTCAAATATGCCGTATTTAAATGTTATTAGGCTATCAGTGTATGGCAATCCATGACAATTCCTATTGGATAAGTCAAACAAACGTTCGCAAGTAAAGTATTCGACACCACATCTTGCACAAAAATCACTGAAAATATTACGTGATCGTGTTTGTATGTTTTTGTGATGTGATTTATAATCAATGCATGCAAGCCTGATTCTGGAAAACCTAAGCCTCTAATCTTCGCCTCTACGGCCTTCGACATGTCCAGTTGAACTCACCTCGAAATAGGCCACAAAGCCGGGCTCCTGACTGAATCTTCCTGGTTTTCCGGCGTCCTTCACGCGCGCTCCGATATCATATTGTTCCGGGTCTTCCAGCGTGAACGACCGGCCGTAGGTGGGGAGGCCTATCAGTGTCTTCTCCGGGGGAGCTCCTGCCTTGATCAGTTCCCGGGCCGCACCGTCCTGTGAGGAAGGGGTTCATAAGGGTCAGGTCAGCTGTAGGTGGGGAGGCCCATCAGTGTCTTCTCCGGGGGAGCTCCTGCCTTGATCAGTTCCCGGGCTGCGCCGTCCTGTGAGAAAGGGGTTCAGAGGGGTCAGGTCAGCTGTAGGTGGGGGAGGCCTATCAGTGTCTTCTCCGGGGGAGCTCCTGCCTTGATCAGTTCCCGGGCCGCACCGTTCTGTGAGGAAGGGGTTCAGAAGGGTCAGGTTACGAGTCAGGGGCCAGCAGGGGGCAGTTTTATATTCAGTTGGGGCTTCAGCCCCCCCCCCACACTTGGATTAATATCTTTATAATTGTGTACCTACATAAAAAATATTTGTGGAAGTTACTGGCTGTGTCGTCATGAATTGAACAACACGCCACACTGTCAATATGCAATAATCCATATAAAAGCCTGCGGTCGTTGCAATGCTTTTGAGCTGCTCTCCACTTACCAGACTCAGTAGCTGTTCCTCCAGAGGGGCACTCTGGAGCGGGTACAGAGGCGCGTTATGTCCCACCACGTCTTCCCAGGCGCCATGGAAGTCATACGTCATCAAGTTCAGGAAGTCCACGTGCTGAGAAATCTCCGGAATGTCGTACCTGGAAAGGCAAAACTCACTCGATATAAAATGACTACATGGCACAAAAAGCCATATGGCTATTCGGATTTAGTGTTAATGATTAGGAATGCAATACAAGCAGTTCATGATGATGATGAATAACAAATACCTAACTTCTATATTTAGCTAAATCTTTCAGTTGACACCTATATTTTAGAGATGTTTAGGTACTTGAGAATTTGCAGTCCGAACGATGAGCAAATATTGTAAATATATATTTATAGACTATGTAGTGTATTCAACATGAGAGCCAAAATTGTCTTTTATCTGTCACGACCAAGAATCTTTGGCGTTGAAAATACGATGTGCCTTGGTTAAAACAGAATGTCCAGTACCCGTCCTGAATGTCGGCCGGATTTCCCGGCAGTGCCACTGTCAGCAGCAGGCGCGTCTTCTTATTGGCTGACGCTTCGCTGTCGAAAGCCAGCCGGAACTCTCTGATCAGCCGACTGAAGGCGGACCGATCCTCCGGTCCGCTGAAATGAGGTCAAGGTCACTGTTTAGTTAATTGTGCTACATGCTATGGAGAGCTAAAGTCAACTGCACGCACCCAAACCTCTGACCTAGTGACGAAGTTGTCTCAAATATCTTACAATTATTATGTAATCTGTTCACATCAAATGTCAACCTATTCGATTTCCCTGTCTGCACAAGGAATGTTGGCATCAGGCATCAGCACATGGCGGGGTTTTACATTCGTCTTTTTACAGAAATACAATGTAAAATGTGTTCGTTGATCACTTATTGATATCATTTCACTGATGATTCCCCGAGTCACATCAAACAGTTCTCACCCATCCATTCATCCGAAACTGCCAACAAGGCCACCGGAGGCACAGTGGCACACCTACCTGGGATACTCCCAGGCCACATCCAGACCATCCAGCTTCATCCTCCTGATGCTGTCCACCGTGTCGTAGACGAAGGTGTTCATTCTGTAGTTGCTGGAGGTCAGAGAGCGGAACTCCTCCGGATCCACCGCGTGGCCGCCGAGGCTGAGCAGAATCTAACGCAGATACAAAGCAGATTCATGGCAGATACATGGCAGATACATGGCAGATACATGGCAGATACATGGCAGATACATGGCAGATACATGGCAGATACATGGCAGATACATGGCAGATACATGTCAGATACATAGCAGCTACGAGTCAAAGTCGGACACAGATAGGAGACATGTGACAGACACGAGTAAAAATCGGACGGAGGTGCAAAAAAAATATATATATAGCAGATACAAGTCCAAAAAATGGCAAAGCTCCGCAGATACAATGCACAAACGAGTCAATGGCTGACAAAGCTGCGTAGCTACAAGGCAAATACGAGTTTAAATCTGACACAAATACGCACGCTCAGCAACACAATTTATACAGGTTTTGGAAATGGATAAACACAATTTTGAACAGAGGCGTCGCTACCTTCTCAAAAGTCCACTGCCGAGGGGGCGCCAAACCCAGAAGGGGGCACCGCGGTCTAGAGGGGCGCAAACCCATGAATCTGCTAGATTTCACTCGGGGGCGCAAACCCATGAATTTGCTGAATTTCACTCAGAGGCGAAATCCAGCAAATCTAGCAGCAAAAACACGGGTGAATGTCCGTGTTTTTTGTTTTTGTTTGGGGATCTAGTGACGTATTTAACAATAACGTTAAGCGGGGCGAGAGCGATCAGAGAAAGCAAATTGTTACAAGGGGGAGCGCGTCGTCAGTTCATCTGCAACTGTAGCCGTAGGTATGTGTGTACGTCCGACGCCCGTTTATTGTGGATGGGGGACAAACATATTTGCAGGGCCTTTCGGGGGCCGTGCCCCCTTGCCCCCTGGATCCGCCCCTGATTTCACTTGCTTAATTTGTTGGTCCATTTTCACATAAAAAGAGGTGAGGTGGTGACACATGAATATAACACATTTCGGGAGGAGGACACGGCTGTTGGGGTCGTCATCTCCAGTCAAAATGAGGCCTTAATTCCGAACCATTAAGAGGTGCCACCGGCACTCACGATTCCAGCGGTGACACCTGCACTCGCAGGGGTGCCCCCCCCCGCGAGGCATGCAGGGGGCCGACTGCACAGTCACAATGCATCATGCCGCCCTCGAAGGCATCTCGTCGCCCTCGGAAGTATGATTGAAGCTTAAATTAAAAATAAGTTGGTGAGGCACTGCCTGGTTATTTTGCATGTTTGAAGGAAAAAATTGTAATTTTATCGCCAGGGACGGTTCAAATTTGAAGAAAAAAAAATGGTCGGGCAACGCAGGAAGTTGGTGGGGCGGTGGCCCCACAATTTGAATAGAGAACGCCACCAGTGCTGGGAGGGCATCATGTTGCCCTTGGAAGACATCTTGCCACCCTTAGAAGGCATCTTGCCTCCATTGCAACTGTTATCAGAGGGTCGCCACATTTTGGAAGAGGGACACACATGAGCTTGGACCAGAAGCGTGGGTAGAAATTGACTAAGGGCCAAGTCATTGCCGGGTCTCCACCCGATCAATAGGGGCGCCACCAATATTGGCGAAAAATTGACGGGGGAGCCTCTCTTCCGCACGTGCTCGTCGTGCCTTCAACATATTTTGTGGGCACCAGTCGCCATCACTAGCCGAAGGGGCGCCGTCACTGTCCGGAGGGGCGCAGTCATTAGCCAGAGTGGCGCCGTTACTGGTCGGAGGGGCGCCGTCACGGTCCGGAGAAGGGCAGTCACGGAGGGGCGCCGTCACTTGCCGGAGGGGCGCCGTCACTTGCCGGAGGGGCGCCGTCACTCGCTGGAGGGGCGTGGTCACTAGCCGGAGGGGCGCCTTCACTGACCGGGAGCGCCATCACTGGCCGGAGAGGCGCTGTCACGGCCCAGAGAGGCGCCGTCTATGGCAGGGGCGTCCGCACTGGCCGTGGGCGCCGTCACTTGCCGGGGGAGCATCCTTACTCTGGCCGGAGGGGCGCCGTTACTGATCGGAGCGGCGCCAGCTTTGCATGGGCGCCTCGGGTCCAAATGACCAAGTCATGCTCTGAATGACCGTATACCGAGTACGCCATTGGCCTAGGAGCGCACACATACAGACCGGCAGAGTAATTTGTAGTGTCTTTTTTAAGGGGCGCCTCCGGGGCCCTCTCAAAACCCAGAACAGAAGCAATTTTTGAGGGGGCGCCTTCGGCACCCGCCCAAAAGTGTGTGTGTGGTGGTCCGCCCCCCCTCCCTGGTAGCCCCTGATTTTGAACATAGGTAATATTATGAGAAGAAAACAAATGTTTGCTTTGTAAATGATACTCTGGAAAGTAATAAGACCACCGTTTCCTTTTTGAAGTACTAACGTCACTGGCTTTCAACGCACTCTCGCATTTCACCATCTACTAACCTTGAGGCTGGCGTTGGCCTCCTTTAGTCTCAACATGCGCCTGTAGTCCGCTGATCCGAGTCCCTACGCTCCCTGGTCGTCTAGAACGAGCTTGGAGGCCGAGCAATCAGCCCGGCGAACGCCCGATCACTCACGGTGGGTGCAGCAGGTCGGGGTCAAGGTAGCCGGACTGAAAGCCCCCGAACCTGGCCGGGTCCGAGCCCAACCCGGTGATGAGCAGATATCTTTAGGCGGCGCACTGTTGGGGGAGGAGGAGAAACGGGCACGGCAGGATGAATGTGGTTTCGAGATGATACGATATTAAGCATGGGAAATATTGACATCAGTTACGCAATACAGTGGCTCTGGCCGACAGCCTAACTAGAAGCAGTTTGGAGTGTCTTATGTGTGGAAGGCCGTGCGGCTGGTTAGTCTTTGAAATTTGTTGATCATTGACTTTGAGAGTTATCAGAGCTTCGTCAATGATGCCCTGTTGGTATGCTTCCCCCGCAGATAATAGGGCTAACAACGGACGTTTGCCGTGACACAGTTATCCTATATCTTCCACCGCTTTGAGAATAGGTAGGCTGTACCGCAAGACGTGATGTCGTGACACAGTTATCCTATATCTTCCACCGCTTTGAGAATAGGTAGGCTGTACCGCAAGACGTGATGTCGTGCGGCGCAGTCTACCGCTTACTACCGAAGTCTACCGCTTATGCTATGCGTATAACATAACACCAGGACGTAGTGTCCAGGCCCAATCTTGCCAGATGCCGTGAATGTCCCAGTAACGGTTATACGGCATGCTCAGTTGTATCTCAGTTATACGGCATGCAGTTATACGGCATGCAGTTATACGGCATACGGCATGCAGTGCTCTGAATGCCTCACTCAGGGAACCACGGCGTTCGATTTGTGACTGAAGAGCGACATGTCCCCGGTTCGATACATTTGACTACAAGTCTGCCGGAAGTCTGTAATACGGCAGCATACCTTCTTAACGATATCTCGGCCGAACCGAGCCAGGCAATCAAGTGACCACTAACCGTATGTCACAGCGCTATGTCTAAGTGCAGCACTGATGCCAGCAGAGCCGGCTGCTACTTACAGTTGTCTTCCACAGCTGGAGCGATGGCGGCGGGTGAGTAGGAGAGGGGAGACGCCGGGACTCGCCCTCCCGCCACTCCGCCCTGAAGCTGCTGGACGGCAGCTAGTTCAGCCACCCTGGCCTGAAGCTGCTGGATGGCAGCTAGGTCAGGAGTGATCCCTGCAAACAGGGGAAACATGCGTTACGATTCTCAGTTTGGACGGTGAGTTCTAGTAAACAGTATATGGCAGACAAATGACCTCATGTAGTGGCGGGAGCATCATGGCAGCATGGTTGGACGAACCGCACAGACTTCACAGTACTCAGGACCAAGCGGCAATATGATGTGTCAAGAACATCTCTAACCACTACAAACGATATGCTTACAGTTTAAGATCCTACGACAATGGGCTAATGACTAAGAATAATACGCTCCTCTTATACATGTACAATAGCAGATATTTAGCAGATATTTTTGTAGCAGATACTTATTCAGAAGAACATCACTTTTCAGAACAAGTAACTGCTGAAAGCACTCGTGCAATGCATTAAGCAGAAGCCAAGCGCTCCCCCGATTGAGTTGCAGGGGCGGGATCATTCTGCAGCCTGTTCGTACCTTGTGCCTTGAGGATGGCCAGGATGTCGGCTATGCTGATCTGCGAGAGAGCTGATAGCTGCGACTGTGGCTGCAGCACGGGTGGAGGTGAAGGAGCCTGTCGCTTCGCTACCTTAGACCAGTCAATGTCCGGGGCATTGTCCGGCCGAGGGATTTCCAGCAGCTCCTCCCTGAGAAATGACAACCGATTAAATTGCGGTGAATACGTTCAATGCGATAGAGCAAGCAAACATATTCAGAAGCTGAAAATGATGACGCTAGGGAGGTTTTTGGAAAGGCTGGTACAGTTGCTGGTGAGGATGGTGTAGTTTCTATTTAACCTGGGCAACTATTAATTGTTAGCACTCGCAACACACATAATTAAAATGTTGCTCCAGGCTATCATACGTCTTCGTCTTCGATAATGTACATCCCAATTCACGGTGATAAATGTACAGAAATATCCATCGATATCCCGATACAAAGGCCAAATTATGAAACCTAGAATAACGTCGCAACCGCGGTGGCTAATCAAAATACCACAAACTATACACCCAAACAAGCACAATCAAACCAACTACTTTTCTCCCAACACACATTCACCCCTACCATCCTTCTCCCAGCAGTACCTTACTCGTACCTATTTCAGCCTAATCCTAAGCAGTATTCTGCACCCCATCTCCACCAAACCCACTCCTACCCTAGCTCGGTCTCACCCCATCTCACCTCATGGCAGTCATCAGCGGATAGGTCGCCCCTCCACAACCTGCCGCAGCAAAATCATCCATGTCCACCGACCAGACCATGGCCCCGCCGAGGTCCATCTCCTTGATGAAGTCCATCTTGATGCGGATGGCGCGCTCGTCGTCGAATCCCACCCACTGGTCGCCGTCGATCATGTAAGGTACTGACATCTCTTCGTCCCACACGTAGGCGGCGCCACTGTGCAGCTTCTGACAGATCTGTGAGCGGAGAGGACAGATCTGTCAGCTTCTGACAGATCTGTGAGTGGAAAGGACAGATCTGTCAGCTTCTGACAGATCTGTGAGCGGAGAGGACGCGTTGGTGTTCGAGATTGGAGGGCGTAGGATGAGGAAATGTAGGTTGTAATAAAGGTGGGATGTATTAAGAAGGGGGGTTGTAATATGAAGGCGGGTTAAAATATATGAAGTTAATGATCATGAATGTGATGAGTGAAGATAGCTTTATGTGGTAAGGTCTAATAGCAAATTTTTAAGGTTCAAGTTTCGATGATTAGCTATGGTTATATCAAGAATATACAAACATATGATACCAGCAAAATACAAATAAAAGTTACAACAATAGTCGTTTTCACGATAGATTACTTTGCGCGAAATGTTTTAAAATATTTTAAAATGTTTTAAAATGTCTTAGTAGTAGCCGTTTTCACGATGGACTAATTTGCGAGAAATGTTTTAACCCTCGCCCTGCGGTCCCGTAGGGCGAGAGTTGAAACATTTTATCGCAAATTAGTCCATCAGGAAAACGGCTACTACTAAAACATTTTAAAATGTTTTAAAACATTTCGCACAAAATAATCCATCGTGAAAACGGCTAGTATCAGGTATTCGGAAAGTAAGAGCACAAATCTGAAAAAAGAGCAGTAACTCGGATGCATAAGCTACCCAACGAAGCATGTCATTTGTGCATAAGCGCACTTTTCACGATAGAGAGTGAGCTGCTCACATTAAGTGCCCACCTCATAGTAGGCGAGGAAGCCTTCCTCCTTGGTGAACTGTCCGGGTACTCCGCCTCCGCGTGACGGCGCGTTCACCTTCGTGTTTCCCGGGTTGGCCAGCGTGAAGCTTCTGCCGTATGTCGGCATCCTGACAAAGTACGCGGAGGTGATGGTCATGCTGACGAAGTCCAAACGAATGATAACAAATAGGAAAGAACATTCATCACAGGCGTTTTTTATCAGGTGGCGTGTCATGAGGTGGCGTTTATTATCACAGGCGTTTTCACGAGACGTGATAAACGTGCAAAGGGCATTTGGCTATCCAGTTACGTGCAAAGACATCAAGATACAAAAGATGTAGAACCCATCTTGTTTCAATTAATATCCGCTAACCCAGAGTAAATATTAAAACCACCACCTCATGACACGCAATAGTAATTAATCCACTTTTCAATCAACGACAAGCCAACCTTCCACTCCACACCTTTTCAGACCTACTACCTACCCGAGCACGATTTTGTGTTTGGGTGCGCCCATCGCCATCCACATATGAACGGAGGCGTTGACGGAGAGCTGACGCCGGTAGGCCGAGTCGCTCAGCGGGGCGTTCAGGGGTGCATTGTGACCCGCCAGCTGCTCCCACTTGCCGTGGAAGTCGTACGCCATGATGTGGAACAGGTCCAGATACCTGGTGGAGGAGGTGACAAGAGCTGAGGGTACAGCGGAGGAAGGTTCCAAGAGGCGGCATAGTAGGATGTGGAAAGATCGGTGGGGTTATATTGGAAAGTTTGGAGTGGCTTTATCGGAAAGTTTGACGTGGTTTCATTGAAAAGTTTGTAGTGGCTTCATTGGAGCTTGGAAAGTCCGGTATGGCTTCATTGGATGTGGAATAAATAGGTCCAAGCATCTAGCGACAAATGAGAGAAAAGTTGAAGATACAATCAACCGCAGGAAAGCGTGGGGGTAAGCCATTGGGTTTTTGGACAGGGTGAAAGGTATTTCAATAGAGAAGAGCATGCTTGCGGGTAACTCGATGTGCAGTTAGTCTGTAGTTGGCAAATAATTGGTAGTGAAATATAACACAATTGAGCAGCATGTGACTAAGGAGGAATCAGAAGATATACGTCATTACACCAAAATAACGTCCAAATCAAATAATTATTGTACACATTTGCGTTGACTATCAGCTATCAACATCATAAAACCATGAAACATTCAAAATACCAATGGTTGTCAACCTCACGTGTTATCGCATGCTGCTACCATCTGCAAACCACTCGGGGCGTATCTGACGAACCGTTACATAGTACTACCGCCTTATCACCACCTTGGCCCTACTGCGATTTGCGACTGACCTGGCCAGCTTTCTGACGTCATATCCACTACGGACGTGTCTTCCCCGGGCACGGCGCGTTAGCAGGAGACGCTCCTGGCCGGTCTCCTGAGCCTCCTGTTCGAACGCCTCCCTCAGCTCTGAGAGTGCAATGTCAGACCGACAGTCAGTCAGTACGAGCTGGTGGTGCTGAGTGGCGGGTATTAGCATGGTGAGGTGCATTGGGAAAGGGTATGGCCTGAAATCCCAGGTAACAGATACCGTTGTAACAACGTTGTGAAAAATCAAGTTTGGAATTTTACTTTTAACACGTTGCGACAACGTGTGAATTGTTGTGAGGACCAATGTATAAACTCGCTGTTAAACGTTACACAACGTTATATCGTTAGATTTCACACCTTGTTTGTAACTTGGGAAGCTCGGAATGTGGTACAAATTATCTAAATTAGCATATTCAATCTACTAAGTAATGTTCAACCACGTGAAGTACGTTAGGCTATGCTTGTCAAAATAACTATAACCAACGTTGTGTCAACCGTTTGGTAAGCGTCACAACGGTAACGTTTTTGACACGTTCCGGGGCTTCTACAAAGTTTACACTATCACAACGTTGTGTAGTTGTGTTGCAACCTTGTCACAACGTAGCGACAACGTCAAATTGTAAGCTGGGATACCACGAATCAAACCGCATGTGGAACATGTTCAAATATGAAATACAGCCATCAGACATGTGCTAAGACAAATAAAATATGATCCAAGATCCACACGATCTTACGGGTTTGTTCTTTTCCAGAATCCAAGATTCATAGGATCCCACCAAAAATATTTTTTCCAGAACCTAAGATCCACAGGATCCCACGACAAAATTATCCTGCAGGATCCAGGATCCATATCCGAGGGATCCTGGATCCTAGATATTTGTTGAAACTTGGCACATGTCTGACAGATATCCAATCATACATTGTTTAAACGTACCTATCAGTGAATGTGCAAATATCAGACCCAATTCAAAGCTCTGAAGTACATGATCTCAGCTTAACAGTAACACTAACATCAACACCAACACAGCAACACTCACAGAAACACTACGGTATCACGCCACTTACCCCTGCAGAGCTCCGCGAAGTTTCGTTTGTCCGTCGACCCCTTGGGGTACTCCCAATCCAGGTCAAGGCCGTCAAAGTTCTTTGCCCGCAGGTACGGGGCCACGCTATAGACGA
>VOPJ01004658.1:0-66596 GCA_014673585.1 Semibalanus balanoides
TTTCAGCTCCCCCTCCCCAACTTGGACGAGGAAATGGGTAAAATCCGGGAGAAATCGTTATTGTTGTGAATTTGTATGGTACTTAAAGCGTTTTTTCCAGTTCAGCCCTCAAACTTTTCTGGAAAAGCTACGCCCCTGATCATCACGCATCGGCGGATCCAGAAGTGTCAATGGACCTAATCTCCTGAAATCGGTGCAAAAAAGTATACATTTCCTGATAAATAAGAAAATCTGAGCAACTTTTACTAAGGAAAGTTTGTTTTATATCAGCTATCAATGCATAAGCAAACGAAATCCGATGAGCTTTCAGAATCGTGTGAGACTTCGGGATCCCCCCAAACCACCCGGCCTAGATCCACCTATATCCTCACTCTCTCACATGCCATCAGAATGGCTTGGGGTTAAATCCGTCAACGATAAGCCGCCGAACACCAACGGAACCAGACAAAAATACAACTTAGTCAGACATACATTATTTATTTCGTTCCATACCCGAGGATCCAGCTGGTACATCGTAACACGCACACGACGATACAACTAAGATAAATACGGTGGTGGACGTGCCGCCAACAATCACGCCTCGACAAAGCTCATATGTGATATAACACTGTATAGGCGCGCAGATTCTACGCGATAAAACGACTAAAACGTGCACCGTCGCGCGGCCAACCTCGCAGAGGCAGACACTGTCACGTACGGCTCGGCAGGTCTCTCTTCAAGTCCCGCATGCCTCATACTTCATGCCCCGCATGCCTCATAGTTCATTCCCCGCGCCGCCATGCGGCAGGCCCAGCACACGGCGGGCGATGACCACAGCGACGGCAGAATCGTCACTGATGACGTCAGGCCATGAGCGAGAGGAATGTGACGTCACGGCGGCACGCAACGCGCACGAGCGAGCAGTGGTAAGTAGTTTGCGCTCCTGCGTCGAAACGGGCAGAGGACAGCACCAGGGAAGGCAGCCGCGTTGTGACAGTGAAGACAAGCTCGAGCGAGCGGCGAGGTACGAGTCCGGTCCGATCGAGGCGGCCTGAGGCGAGGTGAGCACCAGCTGAGCAGACTGGCGCCGAGTCCCGCCGGTAGAGAGCGCCACCCACCCATGGACGGTGGGCAGACCGGCCCCACGACACCATCAGTTCTCTGCCAGCTCAGAGCGACTGCCGCGCTGAGACCTCGGGAGACAGCACGCCGGCGACAGAGCGCGGCAATGCTGGTCTCCGCGACGAGCAGACAGGTCTGAATCGGTACCATGATCGGCTCCACGGCTTAGCTTAAATAAAGGTAAGTGTGGAGCTCTGTTCATAAAATCCCCGTGCTGCGAAAGAAACCCTCCGGTAGCCAGTCGACCCCGCGTGCTGTAGCAAAGTGCTCCCTCCAATCGCCGACACGCAAATCGTCACATTATTGCCCCCCGTAACACCAACAATCGAAGATAAATAACTACGGTAACCGTTCAACAATCACTAGCCGGTGTTCGTCCGGCAGCGGCGGCAGCGGCGGCGGCGGCGGCAGCGAGGGCGGTGGCGGCGGGAAGTCGCAGGCGACGGGGCCGCCCCCGGCGCAGGCCGCGTAAGTAGAATATACAGACACAGTCGGATGGAGCGCCGGCAGCCTGATACTAGCTGAGCACGGGGCAGGCCAGGTCGCCTGGAGGAGACGCAGACGTCCAAGGTCCGGGGCCAGGGTCCGCCGGCGGTGACCAATCCCGGGACCGGTGCGACTCCAGCGTCACCTGGTGGAGAGGAACAGAGCGATACAGTTAGGTCGAGTCACGTACAGATCGGACAGGCACAGCCATATTCTCAGCAGTAGGCGGTCACACACAAGCCGGCCGAACAAGGCCACCGTACACAGACAGCTGGGAAGGAGGGTGGGCTTACTTCGAACTGCTGGCTACGGAGTGAACTAATCATGAGTCTATTACTTGATCTATACAAGCCGTCTCTTAGCAGGCATTGCGAATTACACGTCCTGACTGGTAACTTGGTAACTTTCTTGGTCGCAAAGATGGACACCAGCAAGACATTAATCAGAGCAACGGAATTCTGGCAGTTTCACTGGAATAACATCAATTCAGCCGTTCAAAGAAAGAATCACGTATGTCCAATCACCGAAAACTGCCACATACGTGGTTCTTCCTTTGCCCGGCAGAATTACGCCACTACTCAGTTCCTGTGTCAAGGCACCATGCATTCAGTAGCGCGCCGCGAGCCGCGTCAGTTGGTGCGCCTCTTCAGCAGCTGCTGTACTGACCTGCAGCGTGGCCAGCGCCGTCTCGCTCTGTTTTGAGCAGCGCCGTGACAGAGTGCACTATTCATCCTTGCACTTGCTCAGCTCGGCGCGGTGAGCCGCTCCTGATGCTGCACCACGCGCAGACACTCGTCCACACTGTGAGGCCGGCTCCGGCTGTGGGCCGAACAGAAATACAGACTATGGTTACACAGGTCATGTTTACGATCACTCCAGCTGTGTGCCAAACACAAATACAGACGTATGGTTACACAGGCAATGTTTACGAGCAAGGAGATAGTGTTTCAGCGAGAACAATCATACGAGCTTAACCTTAATATTTCAGGCAGAATCTTTGTTTGTATATTGGGTTTAAGGGCGCCCCGCAGGCAGAATCTCATTTGATGGTGTTACCTTCACTGTTACGATGAACCAGTCAGCCAGTGTCCCAAAATTCCATTTTGGCTTGGATGTCAGAGTGGAAAATTTGAGACGAAAAAGACCATGAGAGTAGAAAGTTATGTAGAAATGGTACGATATTGATTGCTGTTTTGAATACGAAAAACAGTAGTTTTAGATGAAATAATGTATTTTTAGTTGATTTTTATTTGTCAGAATCAATATCACAATTTATAATTTGGGATGGAAAATTCACTCCTGTAATGGAGAATGAGAGTGGAAAATTATTCACGTTTTAGTGTTGTTTTTTCCCCCCACCCAAATCAACAAGTTTTGGGACACTGCAGGCTGCTTTAACCAGTGAAACAATAAAGACGCCACAAAGACCGCACATTAAGTAGCTTTGATAGCCAACCCTCCCGCCTCGGATATCTGTTGTCAGCGTCGTCAGGCCGGCCTCACCTGAATTGTTCTGTTAGCAGATCCCGGTGTGCGAACGCCTCCGTCTGCTCGCCGAGCCGCGCCATCCGCACGTAGAGGTAGCCGTTCATCAGCACGAGCAGCAGCATGAAGGCCATGACGGCCATCAGCAGGCGGTCTGAGGTGGCCGAGCGTGGCTCACTGCCACCCAGCACCGAACCTGCAAGATCGGATAACAAACCTGTCAGCCGTGTTAACAAACAAGCCGTGTTACCCGTCAGCCGGCCTCAGTGCCAGAACATGACGTCACCCCAGGCCGGTACATGGCCCAGGGTCGAGCCTGTCAAGCCTGGGGGAGGGGGGGGGGGGGCAAGGCAGGCGTGTTACTGCCGGCCGCCAGCTGAACCACGGAGCATCCAGCCGACACAGCCCCAGGTCATATCATGATAGGGCACACTGCCGCACGTCAGCCTCGGGAGGATACTCTGTAACTCTACCGACCTAATTCCTCCGCACACCCCAAAACAAACGACACGTCACAGTCGAGTCGGACTTGCCTCAGTTGACCTCGGATAACTGTGTTCAACGACTCGTACATCGCCGTCGGGCCTCCGCTGAAGTCCGTCGTCGTCTCACCTTTCGCCCCTCTGGGACTGAGCGAGACGGATCCCTCGCTGAGCAGATCGGCTCCACCTCCGCACTTGCTGCCGGCCCGCCGCCGCTTGGCGCGCTTGTGTTTGCTGATCTCGCCGGTGGTCTCCAGCAGCATCTGGTTCAGCACGCTGTGGTGCTCGTCCATGCCGTCGTTGGACGTCTTCTCGATGAAGCCTGACCGGGACAGAGTGGGGGTATCGTACCAGTCAGACACGGCCGACAGCGCAGCGCTATGTGGAGGCAAGGGATTACGGGGATCGAGTGAACACAGATGACATGACACATGCATTTGTTGTTACAATTAATTTTCAAACAACGTAAAATGCTTTAATCATTCCAATTATTTTTGGAAGAGCAGCAAATATGATAAAATCAAAACGAAACCAACCACCGCCTGAAGGTCACCGAACATTTGATAATGCTTACGTGCACAGCATATCACTCGAAGGTTTTCCGAAATGACTCGATTTAGCTACCGGTATCGGTGCTATCAGATGCTTTTTTTACTAACCGCCACCCATTAATAGGTGGCCAGGAGTGCCCCACCCTTTTATGCAACCACTTCTTGCTTTAAAGCGCTTAACATAAATCACAGCTTAAAGATCTTACAACCCCGCACAATCTCCATCCTCACCTTTAAACAGCGTGGATTTCCTGAACTTGACCATGCACCAGATGTTGAGCCGCGTCTTCCTGCTGGACAGCTTGACGAGGCAGTAGTGTTTGATGATGTAGAACACGTCGGCCATCGGCACGCCCGAGTTGTTGACCTCGGCGTCGACGGTGTACATGTAGCCCGCCTGGCTGGTGGGCAGCATGGTCTGCTCCTCGGTCACCGTGGTCGTCTTGCCGAGCGGGTGGTTCACGTCCAGCTGGAACCGCAGGCTGCGAACCTTTGTGCCCTCGTCTCCGTCTTGCCACTCGCCCGACTGGACATCTGTTGGAAACAGACACAGGGTAACTATTGGTACGAAGCTATTGATACGCTGCGGCGGTTAAGAGTGAAGACTGGCCTGGCGTGTTTTGAGTCGGGAACAGACACAGGGGAGTATTGGTACGAGCTATTGATACGCTGCAGCGGTGAAGAGCGGAGACTGGCCTGGCGTGTTTTGAGTCGGGAACAGACACAGGGGAGTATTGGTACGAGCTATTGGTACGCTGCGCCGGTGAAGAGTGGAGACTGGCCTAGCGTATTTTGAGTCATGGAGGGCGATTTGAATGCTGCATTGCATTGGTTATCATATTGCATTGTTGTAGCGAAAGATGTAAGGAGCGCAGAAAAGCCACTTGTGGATGGGCTTCAACGAAATACATACAAAAGAGAAACCAAAGGTCAGGCAAGCAGAGCAATACTTACCGTTAGAGCTAACTGTCCTACACTGCATAACTCCACCTATTGATCAGATGGTAACATCCGGAGCCAACACACTATTGCAACAGACGCACAGCCCAGCAAGGCTTATTACGCATTCAGGACGTAGGCGTCACAATGAAGCCGAGCGACGACAGCATGGTTTCGTGTCGCGGCTCAGTATTGGCCCTAACGTCTCCGTCCCCTTCCCAGTCACACCCCAGCTAGCGAAGCTGCTCATACACAGCAGCTAGCCAGCCAGCCAGGCCTGACACGCGCCCTCACCCGGCCCGGCGGGTAGCAGTGTACGACCCGAGCGGTAGGTGGCACCACTGTCGATATTCAGTGGAAACCACTCCTCGCCGCTGCGAGACCTGTTATGCTAAAACAACTCCTCCAAATATGGTCTTAATTTAAGTGGAAAGTCACTACGACGCAATACAACTGAACTGAACATAAGCTCGTTGTAGATACCCTAGCATGCCGGGTTGTTCTGAGCCCTAACATGCCGGCAGCCGGGTTGTTCTGAGCCCTAACATGCCGGGTTGTTCTGGGCCCGGAGCCGGCACTCACCGTAGTACTTCCGCTCGCGCTGGAAGGCCTCCGAGAAGTCCGAGTGTGTGAAGAGGAGGGTGAACACCTGGTCCACGTGCAGCGGCAGCTCCAGTGACGTCACGTGCGTCCGCACGCCACTGCGTGCATGCGGTGACCTAGCGAGGTCATTCACGCACCCACCCCTCCCCTCCTGTTCACACACTTCGGGCACCGCAGTCTCGACGAGAGGGGAACGGAGGCCCACGCGAGCGAGGTAGGTACCGGCGTTACTACAGCGCGACACGTGAGGTGTCCGACTTTGTGGCGGCCCTGCAGGGCAGCCAGGCAGCCGCACGCTCTAGGCCGAGGCAACTAAAGTTGCCCGCGGCCGACACACGACCGCCAGTGAAACGGCACGGACGGCACCAGACAGCACTGTCATACACGGCCAGCATACTGCGCCGGGCCGATTACACCGCGGACGTTCGGCAATAAACCCATGGGCTGTGACGTTACAACACACCGTGTGGCGTTACAACACACAATGTGACGTCGTCAACCCCACACGGATTGTGACGTCACAACACACGGAGTGTGAGTCACACACACGGTTTGATGTTACACACACGTGTATGTGACGTCACACACGCGGTTGTGACGGTCACACACGCTGTGTGACCACAACCTCGGATGTGACGTCACCAACAAACAATGTGACGCACAACACACGGTGTGGCGTCACCGCAAGGCAGAGCGCACGTCAGACAAGGTCGGGGCCGCCGCCTGCAGAGTACTGCAGTCGTTCACGGTAGACGATATATAGCGGCAGCTATTGGTAAATTCCGCCACACATTGGCACACTGCCGGACATGGGCGGACATAAGTGAACCGAAGCGGGTTCGGACTCCGGAGCGGGGCGGGGGGCGGGGGCGGGGCGGGGGCGGATACAAGCGGCCATGGCCGGCCTTGGAGACCAGATGAGAGCCGGTGTGGTGCAGATAGGTGGCTGGATTACACCACGTCGCATCACTACTGTGATGTAATACCGGCGAGAGCTAGTTCTAGGTACGTGGCGAGTAGTTTCTTTCCGAGGTAGTAACGAACCGGTCGAAGACATTTGCCATAACTTTCATGAAATGGTGAGATAGGCTGATGTGAGGATATTTCACCGGCGGCTAAGAGAACGTGACCTCAATGCGGAAGTCTGCGTAAAGCAGACACAGATGACTCAAGGAGATAATTAATCAATTAAAACATGATTGACATTCCACATTGAGAAATGGGATTAGATGCTACCTCTACAGCTCATATAATCATGAAATTGTCAAGCTCGTGTAATGCATATAAATGAATCGCACAAATGGTTTCAGCTGCGATTCATAGTTTCTGGCGCGATCTGAAAGCACTAATTGACACCAGCCCGTTACCAATGACAATCTGAGAGTATCAAGGAGGTTCTCCTGTGAGAGGTGTCGGTGGCGAGATAGCACGCTTTAACGAGGTCACATCCGGAATCGCCTCCGGCTCCTGCTATCGCTCAGCTCGTATCCACCCAAGGTCCTGTATCCACCACGTGCTTTTATGGACCGCGAGCTGAGCGCTGACAAGCGAAACGCTACAGATACGGACAGATAAAACGTGAACACCTGTGAGGCGAGGACAAAACAACAGCCGGCCAGGCGGAAAGATTGTGTTTTGGTTCGGAATGACGGTCTGCGACAGGACAGGGGAGCTGGCGTGATCGAAATGGAAGAAAGAAACTAAGGAGAGATGCATTGTACAACTTATTCTGATAATGTATTTAATCTGTTCACTCCTTTTCAAGTCAGCTCCATCAGCTGTGTCATTCTCTGTTAAGACTTTTGGGCTTTCATCCGAGAGGGTAATACATTATTTACAAAACATCCCCAAAACGCAGCTGAGAATCCCTTCACATTTGCCACTACTTCCAATAAGAGCAGAGAGTGGTCTGAAATGCGATATATTTCCCAGTAGTGAAAAGTTAGTAACATCACCAGGCTAGGGAGTGCAGCAGCCTTGTATTCAAACATAAATAGCACTAACGCAAGGCCGACTTACGCAGGAAAAAACACCTGCAAGTGAAAGTAAGGAGTTCACATTCTGTGAACTTTGCCTCGTGCGTGACTCACAAGACCAACACAGCATGTTTTCAGCCGACCAGCGTGTAACCAAGGCCAGGTAGCGCCACCATCACCACATTTTATCACCAGCACCACAACATTTTACAGACGAACAGCACGAACACCGGAGCCGGGAGCTTGCTCCACGGGTGAGGCACAGTTTCGGCTGCGCATATATTTGTTCAGCTATTGGACTTCACGTTAAGCCCCATCACATTAAACACGACGACACACATTGAGACCAACTGTATCACCAAGTGCCGGGACATGAAATCACACGTCCCAGTCTGCCCGAGTATCGACGGCCTGTCCCATGGCGCGCCCACTGCTGCCCCGCAGATCTCCGTCTCAGCTCCTGCCTCCCGCCTCTGCCCCCCCCCGTGTCCCCGTGCCCAACGGCGAAGAGGCCCCGCGGCCGCGGGTGGTACTTGGGTCATCCTCGGTGGTCTGCTCCGTTCCCCTCGTGTCCCTCGTTGGCGGCGTGGGCACTGTGGTCATCCTCGGTGGTGTCGGACTCGTCGTCATCGCGCCCCGGTGCCACCCGCAGCGGGGCGGCCGTGGTGGGCGTGGCCAGCACTGCCGGAGCGTCGCTGCCGGCAGCAGAGTCCGCCTCCAGTGGGCCCCCACTGTGGTAAAACTCCTGCCGACACACAGAGACACAACGTCAGGTCACTGGGTCACGGTCATGGTCGGAGCATGGGCCTAACAAACCACAGAGAGGTCACAGCGATGGCAGGCATAGGTGAGCTTCGGATTTCATTGTTAGTTTGTTTTATTGCTGATTGTTTTATTGGGGGGGGGGGGGGTATTATTTTGCACGATAATATACAGTACTGTACACACAGCCAGAGACAAAAACTACACAAAATCCTTACGTCGGATAATTGATAAGCAATCTTCGAAGCAAAGGGTACAACTAGGCTGCATGTGCAATAAGTTTAACTGCTACTTTAGATTAACCTGGCGGCGCTAAGCGCCGCCGTTTTTTTCGTGTCTGAAAAAAAATACAGGAGTGTGGCTGTTTCAACCACCCCCCCCCCCCCCAGGTTGGGAACCCCTGCAAGTTTAACACATATTAAAATGTAAATGATCTGTAATGTATCCCGACACGCCGCTGTACACTGCACACTGCACAGTGCACACTGCACACTGCACAGAGCACACTGCACACAGTGCACAGTGTACAGTTAGCAGCGCTGCGGCTCCGCGCCCTGCCCAGCCGCTATCTGCCATCTCTGTCTGTTGGCCAGTCAGGCACGCCATGCCAGGCCGACTAAAGCCGCCGCCGCCTCCCAGGCCAGACCAGGCCAGACCAGGCCAGGCCAGGCCAGACCAGACCAGACCAGACCAGGGCTGCCTCGGACGGCCGATCAAGAGTGATAGAGGAGCGGCCACATGCACACACAGACGCCTGCCGCCACACGGACGGCACACAGACCTCGCTCCCACACGGCACTGCACGCCCCGCACACACACACGTACATACATGGCCGCTGACACTAACAGACAGACACGCAGTGTGGGGCGTCATACCGCAGAGCGGGGTGACTTGATGAAGACAGTCAATCCATCAACAATCAACAGGAGCTGGAGGGTTTCCTGTCGGCCCTTTGTCAAATGCGTTTAATGAACACAGTGTTTAATGTCAAGATCAGTAGACAGTAGAGACTTCGGATTTGCCCCGCGAGACATAGTCTAGTTATAACCGAAGTGAGCCCTGAACATTTTGTTTTGAATCGTTGAATAGAACATTTAACCAAGGCTAGTTGAGGCGTATATGAGAAGAAAAAACACCAGTTGTATATGTATCAAATTCATCTTAACGAAATGCATCGTGTATAAACGCATTGCGTACCAAAAACATGTTCCTCGGCTGATTCGAGTCGCATCACATATTACATAAATCCCCCAGTCCTGTCCGGATCGTCCGAGCTCAGGTCCCAGCAGTCGAACTACGACGAATGTCAGCCTCCCCGAGTCCCCACACGCACCATCAACTCGCACACGCACGCACACACTGACACACGCAGTCTGCAGTCCTCACTGGGACGAAACAGCGAGCCAGTCGGGCACAGTCGGCCGTCCCTCCACCGCCACAAGGCAGTGGCGTAAAGCCGCCTGCGAATCACGCGTGAACACCCAACATACGCGACGCAGAGGCACGCGGCGCGTTCTGTGGGTCACCGGCCAACGGCACCGGGCCATATTGGTCAGGACTGGTGAGTACCGACGATCACGACTAGAGGCGCTGTACCGCCAGCTCAGACAAGAATGTTCACACGCACGAACAGACCGGATCCGTCCAACAGAGCTGTCTTCAGTCGCGAATGCAAATCCACAGATATAACGAATTGTGTCGACATAACAGTTGTGTTTGGTTGTTGGTGTTTAAGGCGCGACGGTTGCGCGTCCATTTTGCGCCCATGTAGTAGTTGCGGGTAAATAAGTTAGTCGAACGATAGGACCCATCAGCAAGCAAAAATGGAGATTTTGAACCACATTACCACTGATTTTCTAGACAAATATAATAGTGAGTTGACGACAGACAACTATTCCGGGCATGATATCATCATGTAGTGATGAAAAAGGATATAATATTAAGCACACAAGTCTTAACTAAACGAACAAAAGAAGCAACTCAATGAGCCTGACATCCGTCGGACCCGGACAAAACCGGCTACAGAAGTTACAAAACGTCGACCTGAATAGCGGTCATACCGGGGCCAGAGACAGCCGGTGTTTACGAGGCAGATAAATGACATTCCTCAGTGGCAACTGACATCCGCCGCGCCTGGGACCTTACATAATGCACACAATGTCATGCTGATTAGAATAGAACAACCGTGTCTCAAACGTGAGTCAAACTTCGTCCCGTTCGATGAAGACCAGCACTCCATCGACCAGCCTGACCCTGACACCCTTTCCGGGGCTTCAGCCTCCAGGACACCACACGCCCACCGTCCAGATGCTTCCGTTGGTGGGTGGAGAAGCCAGCACCACTTCTGAAGCGTCTCTATTTATCCAGATGTGATGCGCCGCCCGAGTGAGCTGGCTCGCCACCCCGCAGAGCCAGCCCCAGCGCGGCAGCAGCCGCCACCAGGTGCTGGAAGAGTCTCACAGCCTCACAGGAGTCTGATGCCTCGCAGGAGTTTCATGCCTCACAGGAGTCTCCTGCCTCACATAGGACAATGGAAGACGATCCCGGAAAGAGACGAGGAAATCAACGTTAACATCCGCCAGACAAGGACGCCCAGTTGGCGGGGTGGTGAGTAACGTAAGCTGTATTTCCCGATACTCAGACAAGTACTATTAGTTACACTATTGTAGCCTGATAAAAATACTAGACATTAGTCTATTGGTTATATAACGTTCTCTTTTGGTTCGTTCCTCCAGAACGGACCCTCGAGACAACTACCTGCACCACTTACAATACAAGTTCGCTCATCCTCTACATCAGCTCTGAACCGGTTCAAACCAGTCTCCGGAAGTTCCCGCGCGTCGGCCCACACCGAATGCTATTCAACATCCGGGAGAAGACAACAAACTTGTCTCCCCCGATAAGTTCCCTAGATCAACAGACGAGAGGCGAAAGGTTATGCAACTATATCGCGCCAACTTCGTGTCTATGTCTCGGGCAAACTTCGAGCGTGTCACCGCCTCTGACAAGCTTCGTGTCCCACAGGACCGAGAACCTCCCACGGCGGAACAAATCGAGACTGAGAGAAGGTGAGCTGTCTCCACGAAGATACAGTGTTTGCTGCAATGAATTTACGGTGAGCTTCGGAAGCAACAAACACAGCAAACACTCGGCCTGAAATTAATTGCATACTCTCCACAAATCACAATGTTAAGTATGTAGCAACAGACTCGGGTGAAGCGAAACACATGCAACACATTTTGAGCTCAGAATCTAATGGTCAGTACACAAAGCCACTCAATCTAGGGGTCCCAGGCAACAAACGTAAGAGTATCCCTGTGAACGAGGTCCACTTTATGAAGGGTCACAGTACAATCGAGTAACTTCATTGGCAACTGAGCTTAACATCGACAGCTTCAATAGTTCAAGAGGATACTCAGTGGAGTTTAGCACGGAGATTACGGAGTTGAGATTGCGTAACCAATTCGGCTAAGTGGTATACAATATGTAATCATGTTGCTCCAGTTGCATGTCATACAAGTATATGGGAGTCTATATTTCCCATTGGATGCGCTTTCACCACAAACACCATCCACAGAGCGCCACTTTAGTGCCGCACCTGCGCTGTGGTCAGGTTCAGTGTCTGTGGTCAGGTTGTGGTCCAGTCCAGCGCGGTCTGTCTCACAAAACAAAACCACAGCTCGTCTGACGTCTGAAGTCTCGGGGCGTGTTGCCACAGGTTACTGATAGTTAATACGACACTTAACATAATGACGCGAATTACAAATGCTGACCCTTCGCACAAACAGCGTCACATCCCTAAACTGATCACGGTACGGTACAGGTGAAAAACAACACTATGTGGGACACTGTGTCTTGGTAAAAACTGCCCGGTGCGGTAGGACACATTTCAACTGGGTCAGTCAGACGCCGGCGCCGGCCGGCGACATCAGGTGGGCTCTGCCGCGTCTTCCAGCTTTCCTTTTCAAAAACAGACCGCCGGGCTGAGCCGGGCTGGCCTGATGAGACGGAGGGACCGTCCCGTGGGAGACTTCCGCTCAACAGGCAAGAGGCAGCCGATGGTCCCGCAACTGATCAGGTATTCCATCACAACAAACGGCGGCCAGGTGGGGCGCTACACACTCCATCCTGCTGGCGTACCCAGTGGGGGCGGGCGGCACTCCTAACGGCTCCCAGGCCGCCTACAGCGGCGGCGGGGTGTGGTACGGGCCGATTCGGCGTAACGTGGCCCCGATAGTGGCGCCGGTTGTAACAGACGCAACAGACGACCGGCGGGCCCAGGATAAACTGAGCACGGTCCGCCGACCGGCCGACCTTGGATGGCAGGAACGTCCAAACATGGCGCACACGGCACCCAGTCCGCCGACAGGGGACAGTTCAGACACGCTCATGGAAATCGCTCCGGTCCGGCCTATGAGGGTATCACATTGTGAGGAAGACTGGCGGCTCGTGAAAGAAGAACGAGGAAAGTGGTTTGTGAGCCTGGTACGGCTGCGGTACGGTAAATCGATGTGGAAAACACTGATCGTGCCCGTCTTCAGCACGAAGAAGATGCTCACTGGTCACACGACACTGTTGACGAGGGCTTGCTTTGTGAAGGACAACTTCAAAGCTGAACCCACAGGCAAAACAGATCCGATAGTAAGTTCATGCATTTATGCTTTCACTATTACGACTTTGAGAACCGTTTTGGGTTAGCTCTAACAAAACAACAACAAAGTGTCAATTTAACTAATAAAAACAAACTTAATTGTAATCGATCAAAAATATACTCAATAAAGGTCAAACGATGAAAACGTAAGTGAGTTACTCTTTCCCAGGACAAGTTTGGCAATTCATATAGAACGTGTGACTAAGGAGTCAATAAAGTGTCAGCTTTTGAGCTAATCTCTCCCATAGCTTTCAGAATATATCTTGAGTTTGTATGCCAAACAAAATAACCAAATAAATAACAGATTCCCAGCCAATAATAAAGTGATAGAGTCCAGACAAAACGTGACCGACAGTGACAAACGAACGTGGTGTTTTTCCTGACGTCACGGACGCAAAATAAATGCCCCCGGTCACCTGCTTCCTAATTACCGACCACTGGCATCAGGTCTACGCATTACGCAAGGACCGCACGGCCCGTGACGCACGCGGAGTTCCAGGTAGCTGACGGCGCCTTTGGTCAGCCGACTCCACCACATCCAAAGGAGAAACCCGAGAAGAGGCTGCTGCCAGTTAGTCCTTTGCTGTCCCCGGGCTCATGCCCAGCGCTGCGAAACAACATCCGCACTGTGCAAGGCTGCAGGGAGGTTGCCATGGCCAGTCAATGCTCAAGCTCTAAAGATGCATTTACGCCGTTGACAATGATGTTGATATGTGTAGTGTGTATGCAGATCGATATAAAGGCAGCACAACTGCTCACTCAGCAGACACTGATCATAACGGGTTCCAGGGAGGGGGAGGGGGATTACAGTGAGCACCTAACACTGGCGGATGGAGCTGAGACGGCACTGCCCGCTACCCGCTGTCGAGAGCTGAAGCAGCACTGCCCGCTACCCGCTGTCAGGAGCTGAGGCAGCACTGCCCGCTACCCGCTGTCAGGAGCTGAGACGGCACTGCCCGCTGCCCGCTGTCAGGAGCTGAGACGGCACAGCCCGCTACCCGCTGTCAGAGAGCTGCACTACCCGCTACCTGCTGTCAGGAGCTGAGACGGCACTGCCCGCTACCTGCTGTCAGGACCTGAGGCAGCACTGCCCGCTACCCGCTGTCAGGAGGCTGAGCAGCTCTGCCCGGCACCGCTGTCAGGAGCTTGAAGACAACACTTGCCCGCTACCCGCTTTAGGAGCTGAGCAAACACTGCCCCGCGACCCGCTGTCAGCGAGCTGAGGCGCACTGCCCGCTACCCACTGTCAGGAGCTGAGACGGTCACTGCCCGCTACCCGCTGTCAGGAAGCTGAGGCGCACTGCCCGCTACCTTGGTGTCAGGAGCTGAGCCAGCACTGCCCCGTACCTGCTGTCAGGAGCTGAGACGGCACAGCCCCTACCTGCTGCCAGGAGCTGAGGCAAGCACTGCCCGCTACCGCATGTTCAGGAGCTGAGCCAACACTGCCCCGCTACCCCTGTCCAGGAGCTGAGGCAACACTGCCCGCTACCCGCTTTCAGGAGCTGAGCCAACACTGCCCCGCTACCCCTGTCAGGAGCTGAGGCGGCACTGCCCGCTACCTGTGTCAGGAAGCTGAGGAAGCACTCCCGCTACCCGCTGTCAGAGCTGATGCCAACACTGCCCCCGGCTACCCGCTTCAGAAGCTGAGGAAGCACTGCCCGCTACCCGCTGTCAGAAGTTGAGCCAGCACGGGCCCAACTACCTGCTGTCAGAGCTGAGCGGCCTGCCCCGCTATCCTGGTGCCAGGAGCTGGAGCCAGCACTGCCCGCTACCTGCTGTCAGAAGCTGAAAGCCAGGCTACTGCCCCTACCCGCTCGATAGCTGAGGCGGCCAGCTGCCCGTACCGCTGTCAGGAGCTGAGTGGCAACACTGCCCGCTAACCGCTGTCAGGAAGCTGAGCCAACACGACCCGCACCCGCTTGTCAGAGCTAGCCAACACTGCCGCTACCCGCTGTTCAGGAGCTGAGCCAACAGTAACAGCTGCCCGCTACCGCTGGTCAGAAGCTGAGCCAAACTTGCCCACTACCTGGTCAGGAGCTGAGACGCACGGCCCGCTAGCCTGGTGGCAGGAGTGAGCCAACAGCTGCCCACTTACCTGCTGTCAGAGCTTGAGGCAGCCTGCCCGCTACCTGCGTCAGGACTGAGCCAAACACTGCCCGCTACCCGCTGTCAGGAGCTGAGACGGCACTGCCCGCTACCTGCTGTCAGGACCTGAGGCAGCACTGCCCACTACCTGCTGTCAGGAAGCTGAGACGGCACTGCCCGCTACCCGCTGTCAGGAGCTGAGACGGCACTGCCCGCTACCCACTGTCAGGAGCTGAAACGGCACTGCCCGCTACCTGCTGTCAGGAGCTGAGCCAGCACTGCCCGCTACCTGCTGTCAGGAGCTGAGCCAGCACTGCCCGCTACCTACTGTCAAGTGGATGGAGCTTACACAGCAGTCGTCTCAGGAGGCTGAGGCAAGCACTGCCCACTTACTCGTGTTCAGGAGCTGAGGCAGCACTGCCCACTACCCGCATGTCGGACCTGAGCCTGGCACTGCCCACTACCCGCTGTCAGAAGCTGAGGCAGCACTTGCCCGCTACCTGGTGATTCGGAGCTGAGACGGCATGCCGCTACCACTGTCAGGAGCTGAGGACGGGCACTGCCCGCTACCTGCTGTCAGGAGCTGAGGCGGCACTGCCCGCTACCTGCTGTCAGGAGCTAAGGCAGCACTGCCCGCTACCTGGTGTCAGGAGCTGAGACGGCACTGCCCACTACCCGCTGTCAGGAGCTGAGGCGGCACTGCCCGCTACCCGCTGTCAGGAGCTGAGGCAGCACTGCCCACTACCCGCTGTCCAGGAGCTGACCAGACACTGCCCGCTACCTGGGTCAGGAGCTGAGACGGCACTGCCCGCTAGCCGCTGTCCAGACTGAAGCGGCACTGGGGCCCCCCCCGGGCTTTACCGCTGTCAGGAGCTGAGGGGCACTGCCCGCTACCTGCTGTCAGGAGCTGAGACGGCACTGCCCACTACCCGCTGTCAGGAGCTGAGACAACACTGCCCGCTACCTGCTGTCAGGAGCTGAGGCAGCACTGCCCGCTACCCGCTGTCAGAAGCTGAGGCGGCACTGCCCGCTACCCGCTGTCAGAAGCTGAGGCGGCACTGCCCACTACCCGCTGTCAGGAGCTGAGGCAGCACTGCCCGCTACCCGCTGTCAGCTCGCTCGTCAGAGCGAGCCAACAGTAACACATGCCGCTAGGATGGCGCGCGCTGGGTGTCGGTGGGTCGAGTTGAGCGGAGCCAGAGCACTGGCCCGGTACTACCACTGTCAGAAGTGTGAGCCAGCGACGCCACACTACCTGCGCAGAGTGGAGCGGCACTGCCCGCTACCTGGTCCGTAGCTGAGCCAGCACTGCCCGCTTACCTAGCTGCCAAGTGGATGGAGCTTACACAGCAGTCGTCTCAGGTGCACCGAACACATGAGCGCTGCTCACCAGAGACGCTGTCCCGGGGCGCTCAGCGGGAGCGGTAACGAATTAGCACCACAGTCACGCGGTGCGTCACGACCGTCACGATGCAGCCCGGCCACGCGTCACAGACTGCGGATTGCAGCGGCGGCGGCGGACGCAAGCCGGAACCGATCCGAAGCCTTTCAACAAGAGCCGCCGCCTTTCACTGGGTACCATACAACACGTTCCCACTCTCCACAGTTACCTCAGCACGAGCCGACCGCGACATTGAGCACGGGACCACACCACACCAAAGGTCAGGGAGCCCCATCCGGCATGGTTCCGACCTGCCTGAGTTCAGCCCAGGGCCCCACTTCGTCTCTGGCCTCCCTGGAATCCAGCCCGATGTTCCTTCCGCCTCGGATCTGACTGAAGCCCAGCCCGGTGAGAGCCCCGCTCCGGAATGTTTCTGACCTGACTGGATCCGAGCCCCGAATCGCCGGTGGAGACCTTGCCCGGCGGCGACTCGAGCGACCTCCTGAATCGCTTCAGCTTCATCATGACGCGCCTGCTCGCCCTCGGCGATAAAACCACACCACCACCGGCACCTCCTACACCACCACTACAGCCGCGACCACAGTCGACTGCAGCTGCTATCTCAGCCCAGTACGCCGCTCACACCACGAACGGCGGCGACACGCGGCGCGGGGCGAGCACGGGGCGCAGCACGGGACGCAGCGCGGGGAGCAGCGCGCACGGGAGGCGGCGGCGTGCGACTGAGCCGGGCCGGCGTGGCCGTCTCCGACTGTGATTGGTCCCCGGCCGGCCGCCGCCGGCTGCACCGCGCCGGCCGAACCGCCCCACCGTGAGCTGGAACGCCGCCGCCACGCCGCCCCCGGAGGCGGTGGCAGCTGACACGGAGGCGAGGCGCAAGAACGGACTGCAATGCCAGGCAGCGGGTCATACTGGCATCGCTCGGTCGGATCGGGCCGGGCATGCGGTCGGGTCGGGTCGGGCCAGGGCTCGGCTCGACTGGGGTTGGGCGGGTCGGGTCGGTCGGTCGGGTCGGGTCAAGTCGCGTTCGGTTCGGTTCGGTTCGGTTCCGGTTCGGCTCAGGTCGGTGTTCTGGGTCAGGTCGGCTGCCGGTCACACTGTTGACCACGTGGCGTCCCTGTCCTTGCTCGCAGGGGCGTCTCTAATGTGCTGTTTTGCTGCACGCCTCTTCAGGTCTCCGCGCCGAGCTCTGCAAACGACGACCGTCTCGCGGGGCCCAGGAGGCTGGCTTAGCACAGGACCACGGGCGAGTCGGGGGGGGGGGGGCGTCCTCCTGAGCGGCCAATGACGGCAAACAGATCTGTCTGACCTTCTGAACCGGCCGCTGACGATGACCAGCCGCACGGCCAGAGCCCGCCGGCTATCAGTCGTCTGTCCGTCTGTCCGTGCGTCCGTCTGTCCGTCTGTCCGTCTGTCCGTCTGTCCGTCTGTCCGTCTGTCCGTCTGTCCGTCTGTCCGTCTGTCCGTCTGTCTATCTGAAGCTGGTTATCCGGTCTCGCCGCAGCCGAGAGCAACGGCGGACATCCGGTATTAGTGGCATTACTGTCATGCTGCAGCAATCGCCACGTGACCTATTGCCGGCCAGATTCACTGCAGCCCGCCAGTCAGCACGGCTGGTATGGCCGCCACCAGGGCCGGCCGTGCGTACTGCGCATGGCCACAGGGACGAGCAGGAAAGGCGCTTTGTGTTCGTTAGGCACCATATTGGAAGGAAGCCGTCATTGAGGGCAACATCGCAGGCCGATAGCAGTCGCCTTCACTGAGCGGGAAAATGAGACTCTGGGCCGTCCCTCGTGAGGTATTTTTAATGGAATTTTTGGTAGCCGAATGTAGATCGCCTTTGTAGGAGTCGCCACCAACACGGTCCACTGGGTGGGTATTTTTGATTGGAGTTTTCGTAGCCGAATGTAGAACGTCTTTGTAGGAGTGCCGGGACCTTGAAGTCGCGTGACACCGTAAACGACAGGTTCGGTGATACACCGTTAGTATCGGGCTCGTGACAAGTTGAAGAACCTGTCTCAACTTATTGCTGGTCATGCGATCAGCCCGTCAGGTCCTGATACCGCCGGCAATACATTATGCCGGCCAACAGGAACTGCGTGCTCGGGTTGTGAGGTCAGGACCTGCGCAACAAGCTCTGTTTAGCGCGGGTACTGAGCTTGGAAATCCATCGATACAAAACATTCGGACTACAAAAAAGGTTCAGGGTTTGCTGCCATCCCGCGCTGAAGTTGCAGTGCCAATTTGGGGTATGTTCTGGACATGCTGTACAGTGTACACTTGTACTGTTGTCGGGAGCGTGGTATTGGGGATTTACAACGACGCTACTGCAGTCACTGATCATCAGGGACCCGCAGCGGGGGAGCCGAAGGACTCGTCAGAAGCAGCATCGGAGCCCGGAACCCATGTTTTCCGAACGCTCCACCGACTCAGTCCACTGGACCCTTCTCCCTTCGTCAAGCTGCACATCAAAGGCTGAATGATAAAACCTGTGCTCACTCCGCCACTGAGGTCACGGAGAGACACGTGGGAGACGGGATCTACTTAAACTATTCAACTATATCAATATCTACTGTATCTATTCAACCGGTTAATTAATTTTCAATTAATCGGCGCTCGCATTTTTAAGGGGATTAATTTGAGCAATCATGTACACTGTACAGTCACGCACACATGCTCTGTCCACTTCATCGACAACACCTCTGTCTTTGTCTGTCGGTGCTGCACGCAGTAGAATCCAATGCATTTACTATAGCTCTCGCCCCCAGTTTCAGGAACGAGGGCATACATAGTTTCATTAGATTTCACTGCGTGCAGCACCGACAGACAGCACCAATGGACAATGTTGACACTTAATTAAACGGGAGCGCTAAGCAAGTTTTTTAGGAATACTTCATGGCTAGCATCCGGCAGACGAAAACAAACATCGCCCAGAGAAATGGAGGTTTTATTCGTATAATGCACTGAAACGACTGCTTCTAGCCGTTTCACGAATAATGAATTCGCCGGGCGCATCGACATCGGGTGGTGTCGATGAAGTGGACGGAACATATGTACGTGACTGTACAGCAGATCAAATATGTACAGACCATCAAGCAATTATGTACAGATCAAAATCACGAGATGATCAGACGACTTGCATTTGAGGTGCCTGTTAGCTAGGAACAAACCACAAAGACAGATCATTCGCCGTAAAAACACACGATCAAACACTCAGAGCTCACTCGGCAACAAAAAGAATAAGCGGATGACTACGGGAAATATGTTATATAACATCTGGACCACTTCAGACATATCCAATCTCCCGGCAGAAACTGGGCAGCGAGCGGTGCCCGGAGTGGCGCCACCCCCGGATCACGCCACTCCCCCCCCCCCTCCCCCACCCCCAGCCTACGTCTGGTGCCACGCAACAGCGCACAAACCACATGGAATGACATGCAGTTGCGAAGTAGAGCCGGGCGCCGCAACGCCCCAACAGACAGCCATAGAGCAGGCCAACAGCGCACGCAGCCGTCTCAATCTGAGCTCTTTTATATCACTAGCTTTGTTTTAAGTCATTGTTAGGAAGCTAGCAAAGCAAACAACACGCCAAATATTTGATGGCCTCTGAGTTTGAATGTATTTTGCAGTATGATATCAGGACCCAAAGCACTCATCAAACATGAGTCCGCTAGTGTTCCACCTCCCAAGTAAACAACTCGAACTTCCCTTCGCTACTTGTTCTTGCATTGTTTGGTTGCTGACTTGACATTGCCTAATGCCTATCGCTTCAGTATGAAGTTCACTTCTGATAGTTCGCCTACTGCAATTAATTTTATATCTTTTCAGTAGACAAAGACACATAATTGCGTACATAAAATGTCGGAAATTCTTATCTTATGATATCAGACCAAACTGATTACACTAATGCACAAAGAACCTTTCGATCACTCGACGCCCCATAACTCAGCCCATAGCTCTGGCACGGGTTGTTGACGCCGGCGAGTTACTTATCCTTACTTAGTTACTTATAAAGTGCGGAATTTATCAATTTCACTTGGCCTCACGGATCCGACCAATACCGAGCTCCTTATCGGGATACTCTTCCTCAGTCGTTGCAATGCGGACTTCCCCGGGCCGGAATTGGAACAGACGGAGCCGCCCATCTGACCGATAGACGAGGCTGTGTCGTCACCTCCCCCCCTCCTCATCCAGGGGTGACCACGTGTCAGTCAGCTGACGGTCCAGTTCACCACAGTCTACCTCTCCTCCCGGGGGTTCGGGGGGGGACCAGGTCAGCTGAGCCGGACGATATCGCCCTGACGCCGCGCCGACAGCAGATTATGACACCGCGACCCGGCAGCAGCAGCAGACGAGGAGAGCAGCTCTCACAGGTGTAATGTGGTGTGGTGAGGTGGCGGGGCAAAGGTCACACCGTATCAAACGGCGGCCGGAACCACGCGGCTCGCACCGCCCCCGCCCCCGCCCCCGCCACGGCGCAGATAGCGTATGGCGCCACCAGTGTCGTCCTATTGGACTGCAAACACGCGCGCAGGTGGCCGTCTTCAAACAGCCACTCAAACACACTCATCAACGCCAATGTTGATAAATTAAACTCGCCTAGAGCGGTGGACGATTCCACACGAGGCGATGGGACAGAGTTCAACGTGATCAAGATCCTCCGCGCGCAGATCAAAGACCCGTACGGGGTATGGGAGGGGTACAACAGAAACAAACGCCGAGGCAACACGAACCGTGAGGAGAGAATGACTCACGCTACCCGCCACAGTGCACCTCCCCTCCCGGGGGTCCGGGGGTGCCGCGTCGCCGAGCAGTCCCACTCACGGATGTTTGCCGGACGGTGCCGACGCTGGTGTGGCTGCGTATGACGGCCGCCGGCCTCTTCCGCCGGTCCAGCCAGCGAGGTGACCTGCTGCGGGGCCCGTCTGCCATCGTCGGCTCACTGTGCACCTCCCGGCCGGGGACCTCAGCCGCGGGCCGGCCACCACGTCTGCTGGCCGCCGGTAACGGCCAGTCAGCCGGGCCGGGGCCGGTCAGACGGGGCAGCCGCGGGGCTTCCGGCCATCGATCAGCCTTACGGCGGGACATCGGCAGCCGCATCGCCACCGATCACACCGCAGAACCGGCAGCCACCAGCTGGTGTCCGACCCACGGCGGCTGGAGAAGTGCCGGCGACCTCAGACACTGCCTGGTGCTGGACACAGAGCCGCGCCGCTGGCCTCAGTCACGGGACAGGGCTGGATACAGCCACCGGCCGCAGACCGGTCACAGACACTGGCGTTAACTGGACTGCGCCCGACTGAAGCCCGACTGAAGCCAGCCGCCGCCGCAGCCGTTCTCAACTGACCGGCCAGAGCCAGACGTCCTCCGGCACGCCTCGGCACGTGCTTGTATAATGTTACAGACTACAGAGCGGGCCTCTCGCTGTCGGAAGATAGGCGGGCTTCGGATGGTACGATCGGTCTCCAGGGAGGATGTCACGCACGAAGCTGTTTAGTCGAAACATGGCGCAGGCCGGGTCAAATATCTGCTTAGAACGAAAGACGGAGGGGTTTAAAAGCAATCACGCTGAAGTAGACATCTATGGAAAGATCCACTGAGAAGGCATCTCCGTCACTCACTCCACGAACAGCACGTGACATCGCCCAGCAAGTTAGTAAAATAAACACACATTCCGATTAATAACGAGCAGCGGGACTCTGACCAAACTCTATGACCCACACTCGCCGCTAGATGGCAGTACTGCACCCACCTACCTCTGGCGCGGCCATGACCGTGTGCCGGCGTCGTCTCTGGTGGGGCGGCTGCATAGTGACCATACGGGGCACGACCCCAGGTAGTGGGCCGCCGGCGGCCGGCACCACACCGGCACACAGCGAGCCCAGTGCCGACAGCGAGCTCAGCCCCGCCGGGGCCGCGCCGGAGGAGAGCGACCGTCGCTCTCCTCCGCCCGGCGGGGAGCCACCGGTCGGCGGGGAGCCCCCGGCCGACGAGGAGCCGCCAGACGGGCACGATCCAGCCCCGGCCGTCATCTCTCCGGCCTCCCTCCCTGCCTCACTGCTGCGTCCTGGTACAGCTCCAGCAGACAGAGGCCCTCTCCGGCCTCCCTGCCTCCCTGCTGCGTCTGGTACAGCTCCAGCAGACAGAGGCCCTCTCCGGCCTCCCTCTCCTGCCTCACTGCTGCGCCTGGTACAGCTCCAGCAGACAGAGCCCCTCTCCTGCCATATCGGTCAGCATCAGCAGGTCGCAGACGCTGCCTCGGCTCGGGACGGCCGGCGCGGCGGCGGCCGGTGTGGGAGGTACCGTCGGCGCCGGCAGCGATGGCAGCGATGGCGACTCGGAGTCCTCAGAGGTCGACTTCTCAGGCTCGGGGCGGTCCACCATCCCAGCGCTGGCTCGCAGCGGACAGCGGGGACACAACGCTCTCTCACGTCCTAGCCGCAGCACAGCAGCGACAGGGCCGCCCACCGCTCACGGTCTGCTGTGACGTGCAGGCAACGGAGGCAGTCAGCTCGCAGACGCTCCTCGCCACCGCCAGACGTCCTCTCTGGTGACGTGTCTCCTCCGCCGTCAACGGTCAGCAGTCAGTGGCCAGAAGTCAGCAGTCAGTGGCCAGAAGTCAGCAGCCAGTGGCCAGAAGTCAGCAGTCAGTGGCCAGAAGTCAGCAGTCAGTGGCCAGAAGTCAGCAGCCAACAGGACACCTTCTCTGCGACAGAACCGCTGCGAACAGACTGCGGCCACGGTGGACAGCGTTCGACTGACTGACCGTCGCCGCCGGCGGGGACTACTGAGGGTCACCAGACAGGGCCGGCGGCGGCTGCCAGCCGGCGGCGGGCCCGCTGCCAGAGGCCACATGCCCTAGCTCGGCTGGCGGCCGTGCGCGGGACCTTGACACGTGCAGCTGGCCGGCCCGCTCCAGCTCCGACCGCTGCTGGTGTTACGGAGACGTGTGTCTGAGATGCGATACGGCCGAACCGAGTGAGATCACCTGCTGTGCAGACCGGCCGGCCGGCCAACACCGCACTGCTCCTGTCACGGGGCAGGATCGCAGCGACCAACCGCAGCCAGCACAAATACAAACAATATATATTACTGACCGGGCCGACGAAATTATCTGGAAACGAGGTTTGCAAAATTAGCAGAGGTCCGAGTGCGAAGCACGAGGACCAGAGCTAAATTTTGCAAACTGAGTTTCCAGATAATTCTTCAGGCAAGGTCAGTAAGTTTTCCTACATGCCGGAATATGCTTCCAAGTAATAGCCGAGCCTAGTTCATTATTAAGTAAATTATATAACTTATTTAAGTTTAGGCCGCGGCAGGAAAGCCGGTCAAGAACATTTTTGTTTTCTGCCCGGCCTAAATCAAATAACATGGAATTCGCGTCGTATTACAATTTCTGGGTCCGACATTTTCCTGCCCGGATCGCGCTATAGCTTAAAAGCATACCCCGGATGTAGGAAACCATTATTTCCTACATGCCGCGGCGTATGCTTTAAGTTAATAGCACGATCCGGGCAGGAAAATGTCGGGCAGAAATTGTAAAGACCGGAATTCCCCGTGTTATTTGATAGGCCGGGCAAGAAACAAAAGGTTCTTGACCGGCTTTCCTGCCCGGCCTAAACTTAATAAGTTACTTACTAATATTACTTAATAATGATTAGGGCTCGTGCTATACTTGAAGCATTATTCCGGCATCGTAGCAAAATCTTACTGACCTAAGCCTGAATGAAATATCTGAAACTCAGTTTGCAAAATTTATGCTCTGGTCTCGTGCTTCGCACTCGACCTCTGACTAATTTTGCAAACCTCGTTTCCAGATAAATTTCTGGGCACCGGTCAGTAATAATAAATACCACACGGGCGACTAAAAAATAATTCTCTTAGGACCGAGGTCAGTTGTTGGATTTTCCGCCGAGACCGTAAGGTTCGAGGGTGGAAAATCCTACAAACGACCGAGGTCCTTAAGAAATTATATCGGCCTAAGTGTGGGTATTTATTTTATCATATGTCTAACCTCCCGCTTGAAAAACTGTGTAAAAAATAGTTTGGAAAATGTAAAATTGCCCGCGGCCGAAACGAACTTTGACCAAGACTTAACACTGATTTTCTGAGAGCTGAAAACCTTTTACCACATTGCCTCGCTTAATGCTAAAACATACTTGAGACATATGATAATATATAATCAGAAGACAGGCTGGCTGTTGTTAATGCAGCAGGAATGAACTTATTTGTTTCTTACTACTTCTTGCGTAGCTTGTTAAAGCGGAATGTTTCACATAACATAAGATTTTGAGTTGAGATGGCCAAGTTGTTGGAATTTCCATTGGAAATTAAAGTATTGTAGAAGTTAAAAACACCCACAGAGGGTCTAATCGAAAGTAAATTTGAGTTTGGTTTTGACATTCTGCAAAAAAATAAGCGCCTAGTGTATTTGAATAGCCGCGTAAAGCCGATGTTCGTCATCTCTCTTTATCCAAACTGTTGATGAAAGCTAGATTGTTTTACATTTGGCATACATTTAGCCAATAGCCATACACTGCCATACATATTGCAGCGTGAAGGTTTTCCCTTCCTATTTTTTTTTTTTTCCCCAAAATTCTCATATTGACGTCATCAGCCCAAATACTAAAACTGATTTTCATGAAATTGGAGCACCGGTTTTGGGAAGAGAGAACAAATTCCAAATTCGTGTTTCGGCAGCAATTACTTCATATTTTGCACCACAAGCGGCGTACATTGGACAACTTTCAGAAATGTGAAACATTCCCTTTAATGCTTCTTGCTAGCGTCAAAAACCGATAGGTTCATTAACGCTGCCCAGCATTTGCACACAGTTGAAATGAGACAAAATATATCAATAAATGCTGTTCACAATTATGAAAGCATTAAATCTCAGAAAGTAGAGTACCAGCATGTTTGCTTCATTTTGTTCAGTGAAACAAAGCCTTCATCTCTTGCAGCAGCAGCAGCATTCCATCTATGACCTTTTGATGCAGAGAAACAAGACCCTTTGCCAACAGATTGCATAACCCTATCCTCACACCAACAGCTGCTTCCTTGTGCCACGGAGCTGCAAATTCTTCACCCCACCCCACCCCATTGACGTGCAGAACAGACACATTTCAAACGGTGACACATTACGACCCCAATCAACAGCCAAATGGGCGCCATATAACCATAGGAGCTGAGGCTCCTTAAAATACAAATACACCACCACAACAGCCATTAACTTCGGAGTGAGTGCATAAATACAAACTCCACTCATCGCTGGCTTGCTCCAAAGGCCGCAACACAGCAGTTCGGTGACCAAACGACCCCTTCCTCGCTCAGAGTCCACAGAACAGCTGCGTGCGCCAATAATTGGCGACACAAAACAGCTTTTTCTGGCAGCGACGGTGGCGGTGCGGCCGTGGTGTTGATCTAAAGTTAGCCGACTTTTGGCAGAGGGCGTCACGCGCTCGCAGCCTTACGCCCCCTCCCCCTCTCCCGATCTCCAAAGTATTTATACACCATCAGCAGCAATTGAGGCCACTGCCACCACATACGACCGCAGAAAATGGGCACAGGAAGCCTCTTAACGCAAAACATACTCGAAAGTAGTGATATCACCAAGACGCACAAATGAAGCTGTGTGCAGCGATAATATATATTAATATATATACTATATATAATATATATATATATATATACGTAATATATATATATATATATATTATATATTATAACTTATTAACCTATAATAGAGTACCCCAGTACTACGGACAGTATAGGTGATATATATTATGATATAGGTTATCAATACTAGTAATATAATACCCTCTCGCATTGACAGCAATTACGACATTGATGTAAAGACTGCACATTACTCCCGGCTTATCGGATTCGTACAAACGTCTAACAACGTCTAGGAACTCGTCAATAGTCCATAGCAACGCGGGCAGAAGACAACTGTGCGAGTCTCCTTCGATCTGAGCAGCGGGGCTGAGCTGAGTCGCTTGGCAACTGACGGGACAACATAATTTCTTCGCGACACCACATCAATACTGACAGACCGGCTGACCGCTGACGTCACCGATATAACAGGGCAGAGACCGCGCGAAAGGGAAGCGTGGTCGCTCGCCACTGATGACCAGGTGGAGCTGGGGCTTTATAATGATGCGACTGCTCTCATTTATCGTCAGGGTCTCCGCACCGGCCCAAGCGGGGAATCGAAAAATATCGACTGTAGCCAATTTCGAATCCGCTGACCAGCACTGGAGTCACTGGCCAAACAGGTCCGAAGCCGAAGCCGGGTCCGGGTCCGGGGCCGGGTCCGGGTCCGGGTCCGGGTCCGGGTCCGGGTCCGGGTCCGGGTCCGGGTCCGGGGCCGGGACCGGGACCGGGACCGGGACCGGGACCGAGACCGGGACCGGGACCGGGACCGGGACCAGGCCTGGGTCACAGGCCGGTGCCACAGCCAGGTGTCTGGCACGCCGCCGAGCCAGCCAGCCAGTATTCCGGACCAATGAGAGATGGCCAGATGAGGGTCTGTGATAGACGCCAGAGACGGCTGTCTGGCACGATGCTCTACAATAACATACAGTGTCTGCCGATGACAAACAGCTATGCGAATGATGGGAGTAAAGCTATAATAAAAGTGGGGATTCGAATTTGCTGAGCCGAGCCCGAGACCCCCGTTTCAATCACAAGTCGATATACAATTATGAAATTATGTCGGGAAGAAAACAAGTATCATTTTATATACACACCTTACGAATGTTGCAGGTCAGAGAGCTTTAGGTAACACAAATATGACGTGCCTGAGGATTGGAGGTCAAAGGTAACGAAACAATATCAGCTGACGGTGTTACACATACCCCAGGCCGTGGCTATTACGTCATCTGCGATGGTAGCTTTTAACCAAATCCAGACGCCCTTATCAGCATATTACAAGTATCTGCAGTAGATCAAGGGACAATGAACCTTGATCAGCTCGTGTTTCGGCAGCGCGCGCGGCGGCTTGCGGCGCACCTCTGCGCGCACACAATGTCGCGCTGTCGGCGGTCACATCGCATTGTGATGTCGCCACGGCAGCCGAGCGGTCGGACGGCGGCCTGTGTCATAGCCATTAGCGTGTCGAGTATTACCATTAGCGCTTTGAATAGTACGACGGGCAGCCCAGCACGTTAGTACTTACAATGGCAGCACAGCGCGTCCATTCAGTCTGCCAAACGCCTGGGTACACACCCAGCAGCGGTCCAGCGCTGTGCGAACGCCTACAGGGCGGCACAGGGGAGCAGTGCATTTGGCGAGGGAACTAATGGCTATGTCGAAAGCCATTGCGGACATTATTATAAGTCATGCCAGGCTTGTCATAAAACCAGACATGATCAAAAACCCTGTTCGCTGTTTTTAGAAGCGACAATAATAGCGTAGGTCGTCAACGCATAACACGAAATGGCCTGAGCAGGCCGAAGTGTCCAATTCACAAACGTCTGATGTCTGATGTCGCCTAACATGCTGGACTGCCGGAGGGACTGGGTCAAGGTTGGCCGCCGGAGCCCCTCGTCCCTCGTATCGCTCGTTGCAGACGTGCCACAGAGTCACTGGCGATATTCGTTATACCAGCCTCTGTTAATGATCGCACCGACAATGCCGGATGCATTATCAATCCTTGGCTGTAATCATTTGATCCTCCAGTGCCAGTTTGCAGCTTATTGATACCCGTGTCATGTGTTGCGACTGACTGGATAGTGTGTTCGAAAAGTTCACGTTTGTTGGTTTTTAGACCAACAACAAATGTTGTACTCCCAAATTATGATTGGTAAAAATGTATTTTGTTGTACTCCTAATTATTTTTTATATTAATGTGTTTGTTGAAGAGAAAACCTGTTTTTTTAGCTAGGGAAATTAGGTTGGTAGTTCATCATTATTCATCATTAACATATCAATATTTATTGTTTTTGGTGTATATCAGTTTTTTTTTGTACTCTTCCATTGCAAAAATATGTACTCGTACACCCAAAAATAAAGGTAGAATTCCCACCCCGAGTCCACTACTGGATACTCACTACTCATCATGATTATTTGCCTGGCAGGTAGTCTGCTCGGGGATTCCCTGAAGGGCAGTGAGCACCGGTAAGAAGCACCGCCAGGAGTGCACCGCGCCGTCAAGAGCAGGTACTCACCCGGTTCGCCTTCCTGACGCGCAGCTTGTTCGATGAGTCGTCCTCGGCGCTCGGGTCCACGTAGTCGTCGTCGTCACTGGTCAGGCCGAGCTCGGAGCCGTACAGCTCGTGCACCATTTGCCAGAGCTGCGACGCCGACAGAACCTGGCCATGGTTAACAGTCCGTCACAATCTGCCACACACGTCCGTCACGGACCCGTCACACGTCCGTCACGGACCCGTCACACGTCCGTCACGGACCCGTCACACGTCCGTCACACGTCCGTCACAGGCCCGTCACACGTCCGTCACGGACCCGTCACAGGCCCGTCACACGTCCGTCACGGACCCGTCACAGGTCCGTCACGGACCCGTCACACGTCCGTCACACGTCCGTCACACGTCCGTCACGGACCCGTCACACGTCCGTCACAGGCCCGTCACAGACCCGTCACACGTCCGTCACGGCAGCCTGTCGCAGAACGTCACACCGTCACAGACTGACGCGTGACGCTGGCGGTCAGGCGGTGGTCAGGCGGAAGACGTCCGGCTTCCACGTGGAGCTGCGACTTCCACAAGAGTCGACTAATGAAAAGGCGGCGGCATTATTGCGGAACGAACCGGTCCCTCGCAAACGGTGCGTTGCTAGGAGACACAATGCACACAGTGACCCGAGCAGCAATGCGTTACCCTAGCAACGAACCTGACCAACATAAGTCCCGCACGTGCAATCAAACGTGATTGAAAGGCCCGTCAGATACGAAGCGATACCAACAAAAAACGATGTCATTACCACAATGATGGACATAATTGCTAGAGTTGTATTCATTTTACAGGAAGTATAAATGTGACTGATGCATCAACACAATGATCCAACAAGTTCGCGTGACAAAAGTCAACTAGTCCAAGTATCGACCCCCTATCAAAGAAACCAACTGCTGACAACAGGCAAACCCATTGCCACTATTGAAGATACTTGAACCTCTTCACGTTCCGAAATCAATTTAGTAGGAAAGCAAGAGTTTCGGGGTTAAATATGGGCACCAACGATCATGTATGGATAAACATATAAATAATGGAAATATAATTGTAATACAAACTTAAATGCCCATACTAAGTGTTCTGCCAATGGAAATTATTTTAGATCTTAACAAAAAAGGAGCGTTATTTCAATGCTACAACCAATTTTTGTTCTGAAATAAGCAATGCTGGAAAACATTCATATTAAAATGCGAGTCGGGTGCCGCAATATGAAAGAATATTTCCAGGTAATATATATAGCCTGATCAATGAGTAAGTACAACGGTTGTGAGCTTCATCATGCGAGTTCGAAATGGGAGTGGTGAAAGAAATACGTTGCTCATGTCTGTACGTTAAGGAACTGACCGACTAAAAAACCGCTGAGTCAACAAGGCCTCAAACTTTATGTTAGAGGTCATCTATTTAAAGACAGTCTGACATTCTATCCGTCTGTTCGTTTGGTTTGGTTTGGTTTAGGGAGAGACCGCTTCGGTCCTGGCGAACCATTGCGGAGCCATGGGAGGAGAAGGGGTTAAGTGGGTCAAAATAGCCGCTGACCGGGCAGCCGCCCCATGAACAGGCCCTTCCCCGCAGGACAAAGCTGCGAGGAGGGCCCACGCCATGCCGACGACCACCAACTCCCGGGGCTCGTCACTTGACATTTGACATTTTGTTGATTCGGCACTTCGGCCTGCTCAGGCCATTTCGTGCCATTGACATGTTTTGAAAGAGACAAGATTGGTTCACGCATACGTCATTTCTGAGTACTATACTAGAGTTCCTGAAAAAGATTCGTACCACGCAAGAAGTCGAAAAGTAGATTAATCAAGTCAGGATATTGATCACCGAGCACTGTAGACAGGGCAAAGTCAGCGTAATGGGTTTGACAGTAATTCTGGAAATACGTCTGTGTAGCTGATATTTTGGACAACGAAGTAAAAGGTGTGGAACCGTGATAGTTTCGCCACAGGTGTCGCACCATGGGCGAGGATTTTGAGTGAAAATATAAGAGTGTGTCAGAAATGTGCGCCCAATTCGTAGTCTACACAGGACCTTTTCTTCGTGCCTATTTTTCCGCGAGGAGGAGCTCCAAGCTTCTGCTACATCGGAGGGTTTAAGTGACATCTGCTAGATCTGGTCCTGCCTCATTGGGTGTCATTTTTGTCTTGAACACCACTGTGTGGCGCTGGCGCTCTTGCCAAGTGCCCCCGCATAGCAGCCAGCTGCTAATTCGTCGCCGCGGGAGAGACACGATTCTAGATTGATCTCGAAGAAGCTATTGAACATGCGGTACAGGGGTTGATTAATCGTGTGCTTACAGCTCCGTTAGCGACGCGCTTTTCGGCATAAAGGTGTCTAGTCTGCAGGAGCCGCAGTTTCCTCTGCGCGCAATGCACACCGCTCCGTGGTGCTGGTTCATCACACCATGAAATAATAATAATCTCTATCTGCTTAAGTTAACCCTCTCAGCTTTTAATCATGACATAGTGTTGTATGTAATGTTCCGCAATATGTGCGAAGAAAAGCCGAGATTCGGTCTGAAACAAGAAAAGGCCGTAACACCCTCTCATCCAAACTCATAATCCATAGGTCCAGACGTATTAACACCTATTCATAATAACGAACCCTGTTTATGTAGTTTCATACAACAATCTAAAGGGAGTGGTGCCTACTTCTTTTAAAATGTAAATTGTATTTTTGCTTACGGTAAAGAAGCTATTGCTTTGATTATTTGGTTTACCATTAAAATTCACGTCTGGAGCCCCTTTAAGTGAATTTTATACTATATTCTGTTTTTGCATTTGTTTTTTTCAAATCTTCATAAACGATCTCACTAGGAATTCAGGGAGTAGCGAAGATGTTACCTATAAAAAAATGTGCGCACTAAAGACGATAAACAAAACCTTTATACAATGCTATAGGGTTTTGTGTTTGACAGTGATCGAGAATCTGTTCGGCAGCTGTTATCACGTGCTCACGATTGTTTTCTATTGGCCAGCTAAATATATGCAGCGTTTGTAATTAAAGAGCAATGCTTCTAGGTAGCGAAAGCTCTCTGGCGACTATCGATAATTAAAGTACTTCAGTATGTGATGGCGACCTTGCGAATATCTCAGCAACTTAAGTGATTCTGGGGAAATGAACCGTGCATGCTTAAATCAGAAAAAATATGTTCTACAGACTAGTGTCAACAACTCCACATGGCCAATGTGAGTAGGCACACTCCCTTTAACATTTAATAATATCTAAGAAATCATTTTGCAGATCGGATGAGAGCATGTGTGTACTGTGTATATTATTCTGCTCCCTACATTTTCCAACATCAAACCGTTCTCTCACAAGTAAAGATAATGTCTGTGTTAGAAAAATAACACGACACAGCTTCCACCGATAATACCGCCGTCCGCCCTCTGATGAGCGGAACTTGAAAACTGTCATACGTCAACCAGCGAGACACGGGTTTGACAGTGGTTTGTGTGCACTACGGGTTGCAGTTTGTGCACACCAGCGCCACCTATCTATATAGGTGGCGCTGGTATATTAGCTCAATGCGCACACCAGCCACATCTATAGCACGGAGAAGGGGTTTAGCAGTAAACGTAAAAATATAGCCGTTCGCACCGAATTGAAAAGTCTTCGTAACAAACCACGATCCCTTGACGGGTGAGCACCTCGGTAAAATGACGAATAAAAAACGTAAACATGCAGTCCGTATGCATAGATCGTCCAGCGGAGTGGACGGGTTAGCAGTGCACTAGTTTTGGCTATCTCAACCACCAATAATTAATGTATCAGTGCGAAATTCTGCTTCGTAAAAAATGTTGTGAGCGTGATGAAATGTACCGTTAAGTGGACCCACTGGAAATAATGCTCAATTTCCGGATATTAATTCACAAACAAAAACGTCCTCATTATAAGCATAATCACACGGAACAAATTACCTATCAACATCAAGGCAAATCGCATGCAGCGTCTATAAGAGACACTGCCACCTTCCCAAAAGTTATCAGATGTACGCCGCTTGTGGTGCTTAATATGAAGTAATTGCTGCCGAACACGATTATGACATTTGTTTCTCACAAACAGTGCTCAATTTCATACAAATTAAGTTTTAATATTTGGGCTGATGACGTCATATGAAGGAATTTTGGGAAATAGAGTCTAGAGAAAACCTTCATGCTGCCATATGTATGACGAGTGTATGGCTAATGTATGGCCAAAGGTAGAACAAGTCAACTACAATCAACATTTAGTAAAGAGAGACAACGACATCGGTTCAAGGTCCCCGTTCAAATACACTGGAGAGCCTGATTTTGCAGATGTTAAAACCTAACTCAAATTTATTTGTGATTCGACCTCGGTGGTTGTTATAACTTATACCACACATAATTTAAATGCCAAGCACAGAAAATGGCTATCTCAACTCAAATTTAATGTTAAGGTGGTAGTGTCCCTTTAAATATAATTACCTGACAATACATATGTAAGCACACTTCTCCAAATACATTATTTGCACCAGCACCGCCATCTACGGACAGTTTGCTGCCGACCAGCTCACGCCACCTATGTCGGCGGGGCGCCATCTGTATCCAAACCCGAACTTCTCCTCGCTGTCTCACAACGCGTCATCGGGCCAGCCAATCATTCATGCGGGAGCCTTCTGCGTCTATCCAGTTCCATTTGTTGCAGTTGATGTCAGAAAAAAATTGTCTCTCATGCTGCCCAGGTCTCATGCTGCTCATGCAGTCATGCTCCATTGCGGTTTCGGAGGAAAAAATGTATTTTCAGTTTTCTCAGTTTCGACCAATTACTATGGATTTCAGACCGCATAAGACACCGTTTTTTGGGCGATTATTTTATAGGAAATGGCCCGAAATCGATCAAATTTTGCACGGTTCTAATTTTCAGCCCCAGGCGCCCGATTTCTTGCCTATAGTCTGTTTAACAAAAAATCAAACTTATGGGTACTTGTTGACTCGTAAATGTTAAGATTTGCCTTCGGTAGATCCATTCCACTGTAGAGCTACCTGTGAAACGTAGGCTGTGATCAAAAGCACGTGCTGCCCTTAATCGTCCATCATCGTCGGTTAATCCACGTGCTGTTGAGGTCACAACTCACAACCTACGTCACGGAAGCCTCTACTGTGGGGTCACCGGGAAATAGTTTACCGAGCAGATCTTAACGTTTCCTGAACAAATTATCGCTTAAAAACGGGGTCTCACGCGGTCTATCGGATGCAATCTAGGAAATGTTGGCTATCCTTTTGAATCTCCCTTTTAAAACCAACGAATTTGAGAAAAAATGTTTCGTAACATTGTAAACCATGGATGATGATGGTTTAAAGCTGTCTGGGAGGTCCAGCTTTAAGCACAAATTATGCCGTTACCGGGTCGACTATTCTTGCATTTTGGCAATAGGAAAATGCTTACGTTGGGTAGCCGGTATCTCAGCCGAATATGATGATATTGTGGTAATTATGGATTGTTTCACTTTCTATGAACACTAAATGTCACACCTTATTTATTTTGTATCATTTGATGCATATAACACCTAGTCTGTAGAGCAATTAATTGACGCATATCAAAAGACCAGCTAATTTGACGATGTTCAAACTAGAGGTGGCAAAACGTGGACCCGAGGACTCAGTTTCTAGACCCAGTCTGGACCCAGTTAATCCGAGACTGGGTCTCGCCAAATGATACCGGGTACAGACTGGGTCCAACAGCTGATGTTTCATGCTGGTTTCACGCAAGTGAGAACACTGATACGTAGGTTTCTTTGTGCTGTTGGCCAATCTGAACTGTATGTATTTGCAACTGCAGGACTTAGTTTACTTGCACTAATAGGCAACAGCTGTAGAGTGCAGAGCTTGTCAATATTAGTTGCGAGACACCATTTTGCTAGTTGGGTCCATCCGGTCCAAACTTGCCTTGCACCGGGTATAACTGTACATTTTTTTCAGTTAGTGTGACCGGGTCGGGTCTGGGTCTCCACCAAATATCAACTTTTGACCCCTCTAGTCCAAACATTTTGTTCGGCCGTCAACAATTTTATAGTGGAACAAATATCCAAAACACCTTTACAATAGAAACCTTTAAAATGTTAATCACATGGTTTTTCAGAACATCTAGATGTGCAAGATAGGGTAGAGCCGAGTTCTGTGCGTTTTTCCTAACCCATATCACGAGTTTCGGGAGGCGCGCGACGTCCCTGGCGACCCTATGCACCCGGTGCTGGGCCGGCAAGGTGGTGCGAACAGCGGAGGGACATTGATCGACGCACCGTAGTATGTGTCGAAAGCTAACTAGCATTTCTTAGATTGCATCCAACAGTGCCATCTGACGGCCGGCGCTGAAACTACTCACTGGTTTTGGGAGGCGCGGCGTAAAAAAGGTGCACGGCTGAAACGCCATAATTGGTCGAAACTGAGACAACTATAAAGGGGAAATCCCTTACAATCCGTAATGGAACTGGGGCAGCATGAGAGCCACTTTGTTTCTGACATCACCTGCAAAAAGGCACCCGTAATCTCCATAATCCTCCCTAGCAGGCCCAACACCACATCACCTCCACACGGCACGCACTCCGTATGGCAATCCACCCCCCCCCCCCCCAACCGGCACTCCGCGGCCGTCGACCCCACCTGTTTCTCAATGCAGTTCCGCCAGATGTTCTCGATGTTGACGAAGGCGCGGTCACGCGAGGCGAAAGAGCTCAGCACGAACTTATCGGTGGCCGACTCGATGTTGATACCCGACGGGAAGACGAGGACGTTCATCTTGGTGATGGCGCGCACGTCCCGCAGCGCCACGCAAAACGACTGGTGAAACACACGCAGACAGGGCCCGGGCGGGTGTTTAGAGAGGTGGGTAGCAAAGGCGTTCTGAGAAGTGGGTAGCACAGGCGTCCTGAGAGGTGGGTAGCAAAGGCGTACGGAGAGGTGGGTAGCACAGGCGTCCTGAGAAGGTTGGGTAGCACAAGCGTCTGAGAGGGTGGGTACACAGGCGTCCTGAGAGGTTGGGTAGCACAGGGCGTTCCTGAGAGGGTGGGGTAGCACAGGCGTCCCTGAGAAGGGGGTAGCACAGGCGTCCTGAGACAGGTGGGTACGCACAGGCGGTCCCGAGAGGTGGGTAAGCCAAACAGGCGTCCCTGAGAGGTGGGTAAGCACGGCTCCGGAGAGGTGGGTTACAAAGGCGTCCCTGAGAGGTCGGGTAGCAAAGGCGACCCTTGAGAGGTGGGTAGCAAAACAGGCCCGTCCTGAGAGGTGGGTAGCACAGGCCGTCCTGAGAGGTGGGTAGCACAGGCGTCCGGAGAGGTTGGTAGCCAAAGGCGTCCTGAGGGTGGGTACAAAGGCGTCCTGAAGAGTGTGGGTAGCACAGGGCCCGTTCCTGAAGAGGTGGGTTAGCAACAGGCGTCCCCGAGAGGTGGGGTAGCACAGGCGTTCACCGAGAGGGTGGGTAAGCACAGGTCCGGAGAGGTGGAGCAAAGGCCGCCTGAAGGTGGGTAGCAAGGCGTCCTGAGAGGTGGGGTAGCAAAAGCGTCCTGAGAGTGGGTAGCAACGGCGTTGAGAAGGGTGGGTGCACAGGCGTCCCTGAGAGGTTGGGTAAGCACGGCGCCCCTGAGAGGTGGTGCCACAGGCGGTTCCCCCCGAGAGGTGGGGTAGCCACAGGCGGTCCCCGGAGAGGTGGATAAACATGAACGGCGTACAGACGTCCCGGTGATTGAATAACATTGGAGCATGTGAAATCAGGCCCGGCGCAGCAACACAACGCTTAAGTCTCCATGTGCGTTAGTTTTTCCGAAGATACATATTCCTTCAACATCGTGTGAACATCGGATTAATCGTCCAACATGCAGGCAATGCATTCCATCCCGAAACGACATTTGCCCCTTCGTCGCGCAGCCACACCGACGACTTTCCTGTCTGAACAAAACTATCGGGCAAATAATTAAAACAAAATGCTGGGAAACTCTCGGTACTTAGTCCCGCAGACAGTAGCGCCGGCGGCAGCGTACCACGTTCCACTTGAAGATGTTGGATGTGAAGCAGATGTAGTTTTGTGAGATGTACAGTCGGCCGTGGTATATCATCTTCCCCACGTCCACCTGGGCACACGAGTAATCTGCCGAGCAACAGAGACCCGTCTGATGACGTCAGAAGAACAATGCACTGAGAACTGCACAGTTCGAGTGCACAGTTCAAGGAAATGGGAAATGGAGCACCATCAGTGGTCCGCCACTGCCGCCACGTCCACCGTCCTGTCTGGCCAAACTTGCTGAGCAGTAGAGTCCGAATCAATTTGCTGCACACTATTCCAGTGTGTGTGTGATTGGGGTTTTTTGGGGGCGCTAAAGCTCATTGAGGCTATCAAGCGCCCTGCACACTATTCCAGCCCGTGCACAAATATGTATTGCATGTAATTGATCAGATGCAACCAGTACTGAACCCTGAGCGCCTGAATTGCGACTAGTTCATGCATTTCAGCTATATTACAAATTACAAACATAAACATCAAACGAACTGCAATACAACACAATCGAGCTCTGCACCACGGAGTGTTCCGTCTGACTAAGGCCGGTGGCCTGTGCCCATCCCTCCCGTCGTCCGGTGACCCGTGTCCGTCCCCTTCCCTGCCTCCCGGTGACCCGTGTCCGCCCCCTTCCTCGCCGCCCGGTGACCCGGTGTCCTTTCCCCTCCTCGCCACCTACCCTACCTACACACCTACATACACCACCACCTAACACACTACACACCACACCTTACACACAGCCGCACACCCCGGGTGACCCGTTGGTCCGCCACCTACCTACGCCGCTCACGCCCGGTGACTTACACCGTGCTTTCCTATCACTACCTTACACCCTCTCGCCACCACACTAAAACACCCACTACACACCTCAACACACCCTTACCACTCAGAGTCTGAACCCCTACACACCACAAGACCGACTATAAAGCCTCGTCAGTCCGGGCGGAGATCGCTCGAAGACGCTAGACCGCGACCGGAACTCCAGCTAACCCATCCGCATGCGGCTGTTTTGTACGTGTTCTTCAGCAGCAGCACCTGATAGTACCCACACAACGAGCGCGTACGACAGGACCCGTAACGCAAAGGCCAAGCTTCCTTCCGCACACCTCCCACACACTTTTTTCCGAGGCCCTACACGACCGCATGAGTTCGGAGGATACCGCAGCGGTGTCGAGTCGGGCCGCGCTCGCCCGAACAGGCTCCCGCCCCTCGCATTATCCGCGCCCCACACATGCTCTGGCCGCTAGAACCACGGTCAGGTCAGTAGATCAGGAAAGCCAAGAGAAAGAGCAGGTCAACCAAAAGCAACCAGAGCGGGGGGCAGGCGGAGGCAAGGGGGCAGAAAGCGGCCAGACTCCACAAGCAGGTGCCGAAAATCAGCCACCCCAGGAAGCAGCGCAGAGACACCACAACAGGGCAGCTCAGGACCACCCCACCTAAAGCCACATGCCAGGTCAGAAAGATCAGAGAGACAGTCTTCTACACTAGCACAGACAAAATGACCAGCCTAGGACACTACGGCATCATGCGCAACCGGTGAGCCCATGAAGCGGCATGATAAAGATCAATACATGACCGGATGGCGCTCTTCTTTGGTCGATTAAAAACTTATACTTCAAAGGGTGAAATGACTTTCCCTCTCCCCCCACCGCCCTAAGTCCAGCGTTGCCGCACGGAGTCAGGGCCAGCATAGATAGCTTCCCAGCGCCCGCGTTCCACCCTCAGGCACAACCAAACCACCACTACTTCAACTACTAGCAGTACAACACCTACACACAACACCCTTAAGATCAACACCCGGCAGGCGGCCAAGCTGGGCTGCACACATTTGGCGATAATCGACCGCACGCAAGCACCAGGCTGAGTGTGAATGCAGAGCCAACATAGCACGGCAGCGACACCTAGGGGCAAGCCAGCTTAACACGACCTTCGTTGAAGCTGCCCTGTGTCCACTGCAGCCCTTGGACCACTTTCGGTACAGCCACACTCCTACACCACTCATTGCGGCTGGTCTCACGATTCTCCTAGTCGTAGCAGACACCACCACTAACCGTACAGTTCTGCCACTACAGACCTAGCATAGTTACAAGCACAACCACACCCACATCAACACCCTCTGATCGTTCAATCGCGACAGCATGCACTCACTGAACTGCCATAACCTGAACAAGCACTACTGACGCAGTTCAGGCAGGAAGCGCCGGTACACTGGTGCTCATCACCAGTAGAGGCAGCCCATGCCCTACCAACAACCTGTAGTCCTAAGCACTGACTGGGTACCTCCACAGGAAGATCTTCATATCGCGTAACAGGACAGCGAGCTGGCTCACTAGCACTACTCGCGCCACCATCAACAATGAGCACGTTACACGCCAAGGCTGCTAGGCAGGTTAGACTCACTACATGAGACGCTGCTCCTACTAAGGTGGGCTGGGGAGTACACTACACGCGACACGTTAATTCACCACACGAGGAAACAAAGCTATCTCGAAGGCATCTCAAGTCATACAACATTCCAGGGCGGCTGGTCCCAGTCTCCAGTGAGCACTGCCTGCCCTGTGGTCTGACGACTGGTTACCGCGGCGCAGCTGTTCCACTCAGCTCCACACAGTGGCAGACCTAGCTAACTCGAAATTGGCTCGCTGAAAGGCCACTCGACCATCCCTGTGAGCCACCACCTGGCACGCTCGACAACGCAGAGGCGCAGCCGCACAACTACACCTACGCGCACCCGTCACTATACACGCGACCGCCATCTCATAACTCAGGACGACACGTCCGCAGCTAGCCCACGACCCGCTTCACCAACAACGACCTACGTCGCCTACGAGCAGCGCCAGCACGCGGCCGTTCAGAGATTAGGAACACTAGGAGCCCCAGCCATTACACCAGGGCGCTCAGGGTTCCGCCCTTGCGAAGCCTACAATATTATTTGTCGAATAAGGACACATTGACTCGTCACTAAGTATAGCGCGGTCTTGTGGCGCATATAGGCCAGTTCAGCACACGATCAGCACCACGGGGTGCGACGCACAAACAACCCACTCACGCATTCGACGCATGACGCTTCTCACACGTACTAACACAATTCTTAGCACATACCTATCACTACGCCAAACACGTATCTATCGATCCACATCGAGTCTGCGCTTTCCCGCAGGTCAGGACCTTCACTCACACCACTAGCGCCATAAAGCAGAGACCTCATGTCTAGCATGCCCACTGAGTCAGCCTTGACCCTCGCCTACTACACCCCAACCCATCACACACACGACACATCACCACAACACAGCAATATCTCCCTCGCACTGACGCCTGCGGAACAACAGATTATTGCAAGTCGGCAAGCGAAAGAGATTAAAGACTATGATCACATACTCGATGCCCCGATCCATTTACCTGGCCACAGGCTGCAGCACATTGGCATCACACCGAAAACAGCGACACTCACACACATACGGGTTGCCGCCTGCTCACTTGATAGTCGCTTTCGAGTCCCTAGCGACTAAAACCGCTGCCGAAACCTATACGGCACTCAGGACGGCGACTGCTGCGCACGTCTCGCGAAGCAGCACCGATAGCACATCAGCGAGCGTCCCGTCAACGACAAAACATCAGCGCGGAGAGCATGCCATCGCTTTCGTGAGTATAGCACCATCGGGGCGGGACTAGGTCTCAGTATGGTCCGGCAGCTGAAATCTCACTATCACGCGTGGACCTCCCCGACCTCGGACGCTACGGTCACGCGGGGGGGAGCGCATCGTCGGCCAAGGGGAAAGACGCGTGAGCCCGGAGATGCTCGATAAGTTTGCCGGGGCTCATGCACGGCGTTCCCTGGTGACCGTCATGTACTTCAGTGCGCACTCACCGTCAGAGAACTAGCGATTTCTCAACCCGCAGCCAAGCGGATGAGTCGACGCGTCGCACGCGACCTAGGTGGAAGCGAGTGTTAAGCCCGGATGCACAGTGAGTGACGTCTTATTGAGTTCTACACCAACTGACCCGAGATTAAATCCATCGTCTATCCCAAGGCAGTCGCAAACGCTCACGAAAGAAGCGCAAAACTGTCCATCGGCACTTTCAACAACACGGAAGTGTATCGGGCCGAATGTGGACTCGTTCGGGGCTGGAGCGAAAGGGATGATGACAGCTGCCACCCTGGGGCTCAGACATTAGCAAATTGGCTCGATGAACGTATCTCACCTGCACAAAAAACATCGAGTTTTCTTAGAAAGAGCCGATCGAACCTCGCAGCTGTACTTAGTTGTGTAACTCATAAAACTACTATTCGGAATATCGAGAAGATGGTTCGAATGAGCCGACCAAGGGGATTTAGGCTATGGGCTAGTCCCCATGCAGACTCCTCTCGACACTTGCTGAAAACCCACCGGTATTCTCACAGGGCTGGATACGGCAACGGCAAAGCCCGATCAGAATGGCAGTGAGCAAAGAGGTAACGGGGACTTGTGGCCATCCATCGCACCCAGTCATGAACATTCGATCATTGGGCTTTAGTACTCTCCATCGTCAGCTTTCTTTCTCACACCATTGACCCAAAACAGTGATTTCTCTCAAAATATTACACGAACATCCCGGAAAACGAGGCGAGACGGCGGCGGGCTGGTCGGAAAGATGTCTAATCGAAAAGAAGCGGCTGTGAAATCCAAATCCCAGTCTAGCCACCAGATCTAAGAGCGAATACATTGACTCATCTACCCGTCCACATCCCACAGGTACACAACAGCCAGCGGGCCCACTGCTAACGCGGCCTAAATCACTGGGAGGCAGAGCCGATGGGTCGAGATGGCGCCGGAGGTCCCCTTCGCCAACCCACCGACGGTACTTCGCAATCCGATCAACGCACACACACATGTGTATCCACACAGGGCGTCATCTACATGAGCACACGTCAAAGCTGAGCCCGGCTGCGCCGGAATGAACGACGCGGTCGTGACCACAGAAGAGCTTAAAAGGGCGGGAGCTGAAGCCACACTAGGAGGAGGAGGCAGGGTAGGCACTGACTGCTAGTCCGGAGTCTCGCCGCGCGATCGGATCGGCCCGCTCCTGTTGGCCCTAGATTCCCAAGCGTTCCGTCGGGTCGAGGTCGAACCCAGCCACGGGTCAGGCTGGCCTGAACGCGACGGCGGGCAGGTGAGGTCCGAGCGCGGCCCACGTCAACCACTCAGCACATGTAGAAGAGCGCGCCGGCTTCAGCAGCTCGGTCCAACTGACTCTACGCCCACAGGCTCGCACCCCAGGGCCAGCCATCCGTCAGTCCGGACCTGGGGACGGCGCTATTGAGACGGGCAGCATGACCCTTTGGCGTGAGCCCGCAACACTATAGCACATCGGGCACCGCAACTGGAACGAGCAGGTTTTCACAGCTACTGGCGGTCGACAAGAGCGAGCCGGCGGCCAGAGAGTTCATGCGGCAGTCGAGTGCTGCCGGAGGATACGGAGATACGCGACAATGTCATGTCCAACGCCGCACATCGCTTGGCACATAAGGGTGCATTACAGGGTTGCTAGACTCTCAGACGCTACTGACGAGGGTGACCAGCGCGTAGGGGCGTCTGGGCCGGCCTTCATCACAGTGGGATGCTTAGACCTTGGACCCTGGCACGTTAGCATACGGGCGCCCCAAGTGAGTCTAGCACTTCTTTCCATTGAGGTCTCAGAACTTGGGCAGGGCTGGGTTTCTTTCATGGCCATGGTCTTGTTTAAGCCGTCTGGGTCAGGACACGCGGGGCTTCTGGCGTCGCTCTGTGTTGCCTGCTACAGCGGGTAGAGACTGACGTCCGGCGAAAGCAAGCCGGGAGCACACTTTCGGCCTGGCATGCCTGGTGGATTCTCGCGGCTCGCAAGCCGTTCATGTAAACTGGCAGCTGCCTGGGTATAATTCATGCCTCGTTCGTGTGGTTCAGATTGCCGGTGTTTCTACCTTGTTCTAAACTAGTCGCGGGGTTGCTCCGACACACCGCGCGGTACGCTGGCTTCTCCACGGCACCCGCGACTGTCTCCATCTGCCTGGCCAACCTGTCCGGGACTTCGCATCCAAGCACGAGCGAAAGGGCACAACAATGCCGGCCGAGGTGGCCTTTATGTCTATTCTCCCATGGACCGACTCACAGCTGCATCAGAGAAGAGCTTCAATAGCTAGTCGGGAACACAGGATAGGTCGCTTAGAATTTGATGTATGCTTCTAGCACGCAGCTTAGCCAATGCCAGCAAGCGTGGAATCGCTACTCATTGGGGAGAACTCCTGGGCGCTTCCCTCGCGTAGGGTTTCTGGGGATCGAATGCTTCTCTAGCGCAGGCCAACTTGACCCCATTCGCCACATCACCTACGTGGGGCTTCGAACTATCTTCTCAAAGATTCCGAGCTGGCAGAACAGCTCACGCCGAGTGAGATCCTGGGCTCACGTAGAAAGGCGGGATGGTAACGACAAAGTTCACGGATGGGTTTTCCTGCTGCCACCATAAGTCTATCATCATCTCTTTCCAGCTTCATCGAAAATGCCTCCACACCCCTCGGGCGCAGTCTCCACGTCGATCTCCTCGTGACACGGACTGGTAACACAGCCCTGGTCCTCCCTCACCTCGTTCGGCCGCACTTCGCCACAGGTCCCTGCAGGTCTCGGACCGGGCTGAAATGGGGCTGCGAGCGGTCTCCGCAATGCCTCAGCCTGCCGTGGCCCTGATCGATTGGCGGGGTTTTGGCGCGTGAAGGGGCGAGATGGGGGCGTCTGGTGCAGGGGACTCGCGGGGCGGGCCGATGCTCTTGGTCTCGCGGGACTCACACTGTGCGGGGATGGCGTCAACAGCGCTGCTGTCGTATAAGTCCTTGGATCACTGTCGTGGACTCAGTCCGCAGACCGTGGCCAGAATGATGCTGAGCACTAGCTCTTAACGGTAGCGGGGTGTCCGAGTTCACAGGCTGTACTGGTGAGTGGCTGCCGAGCGGTGCAGCGCCCCAGACCACTGCAGATTCTCGAAGGCTTGGGGGTTGGCGGGGACTGTGACAGTTCGGCTACTGTGAAACCTCCGGGGAGCAGTGAAAGACGGGTTAAAGAATTTGTGCAGCGTACAAGGACACTCGGATGGTTTGCATCTTGCTTCTAATGGCGTCTCAACGTTACGACGGCTGGCTCTGGGCACGTCGGGGCGCCACCAGGACAGTCAGGACAGCACAACACAGTGGCAAAACACCCACCAATACAGGTCCAATAGCACGGCGCACAGCCCGGGCCAGGGAAGCCCGCACTGCAGACGAGCGCGGTGGGGTGAGTGAGACGGGGGAGGGGTCTACCCAGCGGTCACTCTGTGAGCATTCTGAGGAACAACCGTGGCCTAACAACAACGATTTTATGTAAGTTAAAATAGAAACTGCAGGCAAGCCGTTACAATACACGGGCAGAGGGCGTGGGGCGCAGCGCCATTAGCCCCCGCAGTACGGAGCATGAGAGGGGGCATGATGTCTCGTGGGTTCAACAGCCTATACACCGTCACAACTCATACGGCTGCTCTAGAACACATTGCTCCACACACACACAGTGCCACCCACAAACACATAATCACCCACGGACCCGGTGCTGCCACGCGCCCAGACCTGCCAGAGCGAGGGCGTGTGGCGGGGGGACGGGTCCCCAGACGGTGGCTGAACGCCACACATTGCGGGCACGGGCGACACAGGGCCACGGGCGTGCACAACCACGGGATCCACCAGCACCCCGGTCGGCAAGCCGCACCACCGAGCGGCGGCGGGGCGAAGGAGGAAGGAATAGACGGTACGAGGAATGAGGCGACTGAGGGGCTGGGGGTGGCTCCGAGGACTGTAGGTATCACCGCACTGGCACTGAAGAACGCACAAACGGTACACGACAGTGACTCAGCTCACAAACACATAGCACCCAGACGGGTGGGTATGTGGTAGCGCAGAGCGCCAGACCCGCCAGACGTAGCGGTGTGGGGATTGTGCAATGGGACGTGGTTGACTCACTAAACGCTGTCTCTGAGGATCGCCACAACGATAATAAGACATACCCAACATATCGGGAACCAGAGATTGGTAGACAAAAGGGTGGGTGTCGACCCACGACCTCGCAGCAGCGAACCGAGCTGGGGTGGCAAGGGGCGGGAAGGCTCACGGCGGTACGCTGCTACTGAGACGCCCACAGCACCGGACAAACACAGTCACACCACAATACAACCAGGAGGCGCGCAGCCGCAGAACCCGCAAGACGAGCTGGGGGTGGCGGGCGCAACGGCGACAAGAGGTAACAGGCTGTCTCTGAACTGGCTCGACACACGACATACTACCATACACCAAATGGGGTAGGCCAAAGTTTGTACGCACCAAGAACACACCGCAGACCGAGCGGGGGTGAGCGGGGGAGGCGGTCAACACGCCTGCTTCCCGGTGAAGCGGCGGCACACACGACATACACATGCACCAGCCGAAGGGATGGTGCTAGGGAAGCGCCAGACCCGCAGACGAGCTGGGGGTGGCGGGGACGGTCACACGCTGCTCTGAACGCCACACACGACATACAGTACACACAGTACACATACCACACCGCCGGGACAAAGGAGAAAGGTGATATGAGAGCGGTTTTAAGAATCAAGAGAGCAAGTTCGAAAATTGTGCTAGACCGTTTAACCTCTGGATCATGTCGGTTAACACGAGGAGGTATCCCTCTCAGGTGGAGATTCGTTCGCGGGATTACGCAGGTGTAGGCCTCTCCACCTGGGGTATATATTTCGTGGGAGACATTTGGGATCACCGCGTAACTCCTTGGAGATGTGATCGCTGGACTATTATCCAGAGTTTGCCACATGTCCCATGCTGATTGTAAACACACTTTCGGGACCCACATGAAGACACGGAACCATGGAACTCCACATCCATTACCGCCTCTGCTGATACGGGCTCAGAAGGTCACTGCCCAAATTTCCCATCATTATTTCAGCATTGTTTTGCGCTCCACTCACTCAGGGCGAATGGTTACTCCTCACCCTTTGGAGGTGGGTAAGCATCCTGTGGGGACAAACAATAAGCACGGTCTGGCAGAGTCTCCCAGGGACGAAAAGGCGGTGCACTCCACACCTCTATACACCAATCGGGATGTACTTCGGGCAGGCTCTGACGAAAGGAACACGGTCCTGCGCAGAGGTCTCTAAAACGAACTAATCACACCCATTTCCCTCGTGGTACTGGCTAGGCTCTGGAGAAGACCACGGTAACCTGGTTCAGAAAGGTGGTTAGGTCCCAATAAGAAAGACTCAACCCGCATTTCCCTCGGGGTGTAAAATTCCTGGCAGGCTCACCGTGAATGAGAGGAAATCGGTTCTGGCAGAGGTTCTTCAACGAAAACTCAACCCATTTCCCTCGTTGTTACTGGCACGCGAGATCTCTGGGAAAGACCGGTCTGCAACGAGTTGCTGGTGAATACACGAAAACTCACCCATTTCCCTCGTGTACTGGAGGCTCTGAGAAGACACGGTCTGGCAGAGGTTCTCAAAAGGGCCAACACACTCAAACCTCCATTCCCTCGTGTACTGGCAGGCTCTGAGAAGACACGGTTCTGGCAGAGGTTCTAAAAACGAACTCACCGCATTTCCTCGTGTACTGGCAGGCTCTGAGAGAATTTCACGCGTCTGGCAGAGGTTTCAAACGAAACTCACCCATTTTCCCTCGTGTACTGGCAGGCTCTGAGAAAGACACGGTCTGGGGCAGAGAGGTTTCTCAAACGAAACTTCACACCATTTCCCTCGTGTACTGGCAGGCCTTGAGAAGACACGGTCTGCAGAGGTTCTTCAAACGAAACTCACCCATTTCCCTCGTGTACTGGCAGGCTCTGAGAAGACACGGTCTGGCAGAGGTTCTCAAACGACCGGGCGGAGATCAGCTTACCGCTGCAACACGAGGAAACACAAAGCGGTGTTAACAGACAGCAGCGCCGACACAGTACCAACTGCAGGTGAAGGGAAAGAAACACGAGCCGGGTGTTCAACACACGGTCATAAGAGCGAAACAATCGTGTTTCAGGAACGTGATCAAGGTGCAAAGGAGTTATTTGAACAGATATTCACAATTGAAGTTCTTATTTATGGAAGAATGAAAAGTTGCTGCAGTAAATCCGAGGAAAACCATACTTTACCTGAGATCAACTAAGTAAATATTTTACCAGAATAGTTGTAATTCCTTGATAGCATATTTTGCATTTGCATTTTCTACTTCCATTTAAGGCAGCCTTCCATGACAACGTAAGTCCATGGGAAATGGCACAGGGAAAGATAAAAATACGTTATCTTCTAACAAAAGCGATGCAAAGCATAGCCACGCAAAACGACCCATTTCTCGTAGACGTATTACTGAAAACACCACATGCAATTCGCATGAGGCATCCTGTTGCAGCCATTCCAGTCCAGAGCAAGCGTGCAGCGGTACATACTCGGCACATTGTAACACCAGTCGGCAGTCGCAGTGGCAGGGCTCCGCGAAGTAGGCACGCGACAACTGTAGCGGCCCGGTTCACTATTGATTTCCGCATTGATTACGGCTCAGACCGCGACTGAGCCGTCACACAGACGGATATATTGTCGGCTACACAAACACGGCGTCACGGGACTGAGAATGAGCCGGGTCACAGGCTGCCCGTAAGCTTGTACCTGCTGTACTATCAGTAGTCACATTCTGCCCGTAAGCTTGTGCCTGCTGTACTATCAGTAGTCACAGGCTGCCCATAACCTTGTGCCTGCTGTACTATCAGTAGTCACAGGCAGCCCGTAAGCTTGTACCTGCTGTACTTATCAGTAGTCACGGTAGTCATTTGGGCTTTCGGGCGCACAAATACCAATCACAAATTAAGAGTTAGGAAAAACAATGTGCTTAAACAGAGCCGCATATATCGACCGCAGATGTCGACCATCATGCGCAGCTGTTACGGTATTCTTGTTGGACTCACCAGGATGAGATTCGACTCCCCGATAAAACTAAACAGAGATGCTGATCGGAACACTTTGTTCCACATGTGCGTTACTGCCTGTCCGTCTGGGGAAGCTGCACCGCGACACAGAAACACCGCGTGCAGAAAGCTCTGAGCTTTAGCGCCCGTATCGTCTGTAAATGGGGTGCCGTGACCGAGTGACACCCGTGCTTCGTGGCCTGGGCTGGGATGGCAGAAAATCGACCACCTGATATGCAAACGCGATGCCTACGGTATATTATACTCGATGCCATACGGTTTATACGGTTATACGATACGATATTACGATATTATACGGTTTATACTCGATGCCATGTTCATACGAAACACACTAAGGCCGGTGTCCACCGCCACCGGTCAACAACGGACAGGACAAAAGTCTGCCCAAACGGGAGCAATCAGCTGGCTATTTTACGTTCCTATCCTGTTGCAATTGGCACAGATAAATGTCGGCGCGTTTCTGGCGCGAATGCGGTGGACATCTTGTTCGTTTATTGGAGTTTTTGGGCGCGCCAACAACTAAGGTCAATTTGCGCCCAGCGGTGGACATCTTGAACTTTGTAACAAACGGTCAGGACCGGCAAGGAACGGACAAAAGTTGAGCAGTGTCGAACTTGCATGTGCGTTTGTACCGTGCCCGCCACCCGGGGTCGTTGTTGACCGGTGGCGGTGGGCACCGGGCTTTACAGCCACTCGCGCACCGGAGATTCTGTGTGAGCGCGTAGTTCGCCGCTCCCAGTTCTCCGCTCGTGCCACTCGGGCAACTACCGATGAGCAGCTCCCGCGTGTCCGAACCGAGTTTGGTCGTCGCTCTTTTGCATTTCGCGCATCCAATGCTTGGAACAGGCTGCCCGCAGAGGTGCGTGCGTCAGCCGTCGAGATTCCCAGAGCAGCGATGCTATTCAATCTGCCCTGACCTCTTACCTGTCCAGCAGGTGAATGTTAACTTGTCTCGAAATGTGTCGCATGTTATTCTAGGCTAGTTTTAAACATTTGTATATTACATATTAATCGATGTGGCTGCTGGAAAACCCACTTTGTAGAAGCACCTAAAAACCTACATATTAAATTAAAATGCGTGCTGTTCGCTGGCTTTGCAAACCTGTCGCTGGTCTCGGCTTATTGGATGTATTTACGGCTCTATAGCACCCTTTAATCGCATTTCAGTAGTCTACATCGCTCCACGCACGGCAGTGTTTCGCATGCTAATCCACTGTAGGTCAGCCATGGATCTGTCACGCCGTTGACACGCCGCAAAGACACGTAAAGGTCGTTTAGGTGGAGCCGACCGAAGGTCAAAATCACGCGCCGTTCACCACAGACAGCCAGTGCTCCCGCACTACGTTAGTTCGCCTGTACCGGGCTGCCGATAGGATATCGGACATGTCTGATAGGTTATCACGGGCAAAACACAATGCCGGCTATTTGTAAAAGGAATTACCGTGATGAAGCCGTACACAGAACTACCGCTTCAATAATATTTTGACATATGAATTTGTTGTGTGGAAACTGGAAGCATGTATATAAATATTTACCGCAAACAGTGATGCATTTTGGTGTGACAATTAAATTGCCGATTTGTGCTGTTTCATGCGCCGTCAACCACTCATCTCCCCATCTACATCAATTCACCTCTCTAGTCTTAAAGGTGCATCCAACCATAGGTACTGCATAGCAACATGGCCAGTTTGCTGTTTGCGAGCCCCATAAATTACCACCGTTCCCGTGCCCACAGCAGCAGCCGCGATGGCAACACACGGGCGGCATAGCAACGCTAACGCATCGCGGAAATGACTCATGGAAATGGTGATTCAATTCAGGAAGGGCCTCCCGAGACCAATGCCCGCAGGTGGCGGTCGGCGGTCTGCTCGCCCGACATAATGGCGTGTGTTTTATGACAGCAGCACATGCATGACGAGAGATCGAGCAGCACTGCGATAAGGGTCTGACCGCAGCGCGGAATGGTAGCCGATCGCTGGGTTAGTGCTGTAACGTATGCAGAACACTGTTCAAATATATTGATCGCGTGGTATCCGCCATGGTTTCAGCAATCTAGACCAAACCACCGGCAGCCGGCAGTGTTCGGTGCTGGGTTACATTGTGTGACCCGATTACATTGTGTGACCCGGATTACGCTATGTTGCTAAGATTACGCTGTGTTACCCAGATTACGCTGTTGCCCGGATTACGCCGTGTTGCCCGGATTACGCCGTGTTACCCGGATTACGCCGTGTTGCCCGGATTACGCCGTGTTGCCCGGATTACGCCGTGTTACCCGGATTACGCCGTGTTACCCGGATTACGCTGTGTTGCCCGGATTACGCAGAGTGTACGTAATGATGTGTGTACGTAATTCAAAGTGCACCGCTGTGCTCCATGAGCTGTCGCTGCGCTTCACAGCGCAGTAACTCCGGCACGCAGCACGAATCCCGCTACAACCGACCAGCCTGCAGCCAGCCGACCAGCCTGGCTAGCGATCACGGCTGGAAATACCTCACTCTGGACAGTTTAAAGCGCTAAGTGGAGTGCAGCTATCCAACAGACACCAGCCTCCGTTAGCTGGCTCAGAGCAGCCGAGTCGAAGTAGTGTCCTGTCACCTCCCCCCACCCGCACTGGGCACAGCCGCCTGATCCCAGTATCATCCGCGCGACGATAGTAGCCCCTATTCGAGCCCGGCCGACACCTTGTTGTTGATTTGGGCTTTAGGGCGCCGTAACTACTGAGGTTATGTGGCGCCCACCCGGCCGACACCGATGCTGGCTACTGACCTGCCGTTGGAGGAGCGGGACGGCTGGCGGCGCAGCTGGCCGTCGCGGCTGTCGAAGAAGCGCTCCTCTCCCGTCGGACTCTGGTCAGGACTGGTCGGGCTGGGCGGCTGGCAGCTGACAGAGGGCAGCTCGGCCAGCTCAGACGGACCGCCGTCCGGCTCCTCCGGCTGCTGCAGCTGCCGCCGGCCCGCCGACATCCTCGGTCCTCACCCTGACGGCAGCACAGACACACAGACAACTGAAATGTACCGAATAGGAAACCATCTCATTGGCAGACTTGTGCCTGGGTCCTAAGTTGGATCTGGGATCCCAGTGGATCCCTCGGCGTAAAATACATGAAGTTATTGGATCCCAGTAGATCCCTCTGCGCAAAATGCATGGAGATCTGGGATCCTCCTGGGTTCCTCGACGTAAATTGTAGATCCCACGGCATCAAATATATCATGATCTTTGTGGATCTAACGAATTATTGTGTACTTGGATCTAGAGTCTCATGTGGATCCCAGGAAACAGGAAACACATCCGGATCTCAGCTGGATCCCGGGATCCAGGCACATATATGGGCCTACCATATTGCAAAATATTGATAAAAAAATGTTATGACGTCATACCGGGGGTCGTTTCTCCCTCGTGGGTAAACGTTAGAAGTAAAGAAATATGGGTACCTATGTACTATGTAGTCCAGACTTACATGCCTGGAACCCGAAGTTAGAACTGGGGTCACAGTGGATCCCTCGCCATACATGCATAAAGATATAGGATGATCCTGATCCCTCGGCTAAATTGTAATCCCAAGGCATCAATATATCATGGATCTGGGATCTTTGTTGATCCCCCAGCTGTATTGTGTACCTGGATCGGTGTCTTCGTTGTGGATCCCGGGACACAGGAGTCCAGGACAACATTAAATCGGATCTCCAGCTGGATCCCGGGATCCAGGCACATATTTGCTAATTGGATATGCTTATTATCCATAAATATTGCGTTAAGGATACACATGTACATAAACACAAAGTCTGGTGTTGGGCGTTTCTGGTAGGTATTGGTTGTTTACATTTTTCCAGAGTGTTAGGACGTGTCTGGTGTTCGTTGATTACCCTTTTTGTAATTTATTTACACGGCTGTAGTTAACGAGACACGGTAGGTACTAATTGCACCAGGGCTGCAGAGTGCAGAGTCGATCGATTTTCCGGTAACTCTGACTCCGATTCCAAGTAACCATACGGACTCGACTACGACATCGACTCCGAAATCGACTCTGACATTTAATTAGCTAAGGCTATTATCAACAGGCACAAGAAGTTACCACTCGCAGCCAAAAATGCTTCAAGGTTGGAGCTCATCATTGAAAATATCGTAACTAGTTAGATGAAATGGATAGATGTTGTCTGGTCATAAGTTTCGATTTTAAAATTCCGGAAGCCACCCAAAAAATTAAGTGAGCTTCTGGTCAAACTGAGTGAGCAACGGAGTCAACCGAATTTTTAGATTGGGATCGGGCAAATCTCCCTGGCAAGAAAAACGGATATTTAGGTACTAGGAATAATTGAAACTATACTTTTTCTAATAAATATATTTCACGTCGGGGCTAAATGTTGACTTAACCTGATGCATTTTTTAACCATAGTATTTCCTTGGATTATATCGTCTCAGGGGGTAGCCAGGCGGAGGTTAAGAGAGGTGACGAATTGTCCCACTTGTCCTACTACCCCCTCCGTGGCGACGCCTACGCTTGTGACTATCCTACCATCCAGATAAATATCAAGCAATAATACAATGTTGTAGCTAACGAATGGGACGACGTTTATCCACCTCGAGCAGCCTAAATGTCGCTTTAACCCTCGCCCTACAGGGGAACTTTTCTCATCTTCGCCCTACAGGGGAGGGGGCTGACAGGAACCCTTGTTAACTTTAAAACAAAGCACCATAGAGCAATACAGTAACAACCAGCATGTTGCGCGTCATGAGAGGAATCTAACAGCATGATATATTATTAATGTTTCAGGTCAACGGTCGACCTTCCAGGTCAAGTGATTTAGAATGGGAATTCATCAGCAGGGGAATACAATAGGGAAGGCAATATGAATGGGAGGGCATTGTGAATGGAGGCAATCCATCATAGGGCGATTCGTAATAGGGCAATATGAATGGGAGGGCATAGTGAACAGGAGAGTAATTCGTCATAGGGCAATTCGTAATAGGGTAAAATGAATGGGAGGGGGTTTGTAAATGGAAGGGTAAATGGGTCATTGGGTGATTTGTTGTAAGGGAATACAATAGGGTAGGCATTACAAACCGGAGGGGAATGCGATAGGGAGGGCAATTCGTATAAAGGGAACCACAGGGCACTGTTTACTCCATCAACCTCAGTCACAACTCAAACTGTTAACATAAGTTTTGTTTTGAGAAAGATTGAAATATGCCATCACCTGGCAGCTAAATACATCAAATACGTTTGCCATTTTCTCAGGACAACTTTTTAAATTTGATATTTTTAAGAAAATAACAAAAATTTGTAATGTAAATACAGGAAATACAGGAAGTTATGATGGAAAAGTATTTTTTATAGTAAAAAACATTCCCGGTGCTATTACTGCATCAGTATTATAATACAGTTATTTGAATTTGAGTTTAAAAAAATGATTCAGGTGAGCCAAGAGATAAAAAATATGCACTTTTAAAAACAATATTGCATCACTTTCTGATATAATTATTGGCTTATGGATGGCTGAAACTTAATTATGTGCCACGATGCACAGATTCACGTGCTCAAACTATAACTATAACTAAACTAGCCATCAGACATGGAATCAACCAGGTAGCCATCAGACATGGACCATGCCCCATGCATTTTGGCCCTTGAATGAGCATTGTGGCGACCTGTGATAAGCTATAGCACTTCTGCAAATTGCAAACTATTGCTCCATGCTTACTATTTCCATGTGCTGCTTGTTAGCACATCAAAAGTATGAGAACACAGAGCAAATAGACCAAGATCCTTTGAGATCCTGGATCCGGGTTTCAGGAATCCAAAGCGGATCCCATGCTATTATTGTCTAACATTTTGTATAGCCAAACAAACAAAATAGGCACAGACAATTGCAATAGGGAGGGATCCAGACGCGAGAAATTGCAAAGCATATTAGAGCTGTATTGTCGTTATTGTTGTCAGAATCTTGATTCAAAATTTGAGTGTCTGGGATCCAAGCCGCCGTAAGAGGACTAGAGATGACTAGCAACAGTCAACCCAAACACCTGTAACCTGTACCCAAACAAAATAAATTAACGACACATGTTCTATGATACACCAACGCAAACCACACTGACACAGACATGACACTCAACAGATGTTGATGTTACTTAATCTCTTCCACCAATCACTGAACTTTCTTTCTGAAATATTCTAGTAATCTTAAGTTAGCAAGCCTTTTGATCTGCATATTTCCAGGAACTTGCATTCCCATATTTTCCAACGATTCCTAACGCAACACGAACCCATGAAATCATGGCCCCATGAAATATGTTGACCGCTTGCCGCCGCCTTGGCAGGAGGGGGGGGGGTCCGCACTCCGGTGTTACGGAAGTTTAGCCCAACACTAGCCCTATCATCAGCCCAGTGCCTAGATTCGGGCTACAGAATGTAGGGATATCTCGGCAAATCTAGGGATATTTGAAAATTCTAGGGGGAATTATGTATTGCCCCAATCTCTTTCAATCAAGCAAAAGCGCTTTTAGCGGTATCAATCGAAAGCACTCAACAGCCCAAAGACAGCCTGCCAAAAAATCAACACTTCTCCCATAGGAAAAAATAATAGACAACTACAAAAATGACAATTGCGATTTTTATCAGAATCTGCACAGATATAACTAGTGCTAACCCATCTGCTCCGCTGGACGATCTATGCATACAGACTGCGTTTTTACGTTTTGTATTCGTCATATTACCGTTGTACTCACCCGTCAAGGGATCGTGGTTTGACAGATTCGCGGCAGGGGCGGAGACAGAGAGCCAATCCGGCCATGGCCCCCCAAAGCGAAATAGGAGGGGGCCAACATATCTTTTGGCCCCCCAAAGGATATCAGTGAATACCTACATTATTCAAAACAAAGCTGATTTGGCACTTTTTGGTACTAAGATAGTTAGTCTGGTTCTCGGGGAAAGATAACAATTTTTCGTAAAAATAGCTTAGAAGCAGTCAAAATCCTGCTATTCACAGTACAAAATTAACAAATTTCGACGTCCGTGATTTTTTTTAAATAAATTTAGTCCGAATGCTTTGTAGGGCTGGCTTTCCGAGGTTAGGACCCGCGCTAAGCAGAGCTTGTTGCGCTGGTCCTGACCTCACCACCCGATCGCGCAATTCTGTTGGCCGGCAGAATTCTAGAGACGAAAGTTTTACGTGCCCGACGCTACCTGGAACGGTTCCGCCCCCGCTTGCGTGGACGTCACCTGGCTTTTGAGTTGCGACCGGGCTGCCACGCGCCGCAGGCCATTCCCAGTCAGGAGAATAGCGAGCGCCGAAGCGCACTCAGAACCCAGGCTTGCCACTACAGACTAGGTCAGAAGACCGGCTGCTCTCCCACTGAGCTACGAGGCGCGGACGCCGCTTGCCAGGACCCCCTCCTTAACAAATTAACATTATAGCGGCATATTCAGCGACATATTCAGCGACGGACTCAGAATTGACTCAAAACTGGTCTCGAAGTCAATACTAGTACGCTGATCACGAATATGCCATTAACTTTGCTGTTCAAGGTCATCTTCAAGGTCAAATTTAAGAAAACAAGGTCAAACGACCGGGTACCGCATAACAACCCAAAATTTTAGCCGGACCCTTTCTAAAATGGTCTCAAATGGTCCATTTGTCCGTGACTCTAACCTCAATTTTGACCTTTTGCCTTGGAGGTCAAAATCGAGGTCAAACGACCAAAAACGATCGGGTACCACATAACGTCCCGAAATTATTGCTGGATCCTTTCCAAAATGGTCTCAAATGATAGCCAGGGTCCATCACCGTAAACTCAATTTTGACCTTTGAACTTAAAGGTAAAAAATCGAGATCAAACGACCAAAAACGACCGCATGACGCATGACTTAAGTACCGCATGACGTCCCGAAAATATTGCCGGATTCTTTCCAAAGTAGTCTCAAATGATAGACAGTGTCAATATCTAACGTCCGTGACCCTAACCCAAGTTTTCACCTTTGAACTTTGAGGTCAAAATCGAGGTCAAACGACCAGAAACGACCGGGTAACGCATAACGTCCCGAAATTATAGCCGGACCCTTTCCAGAGTGGTCTCAAATGACAGACATGGTACCTATCTAACGTCCGTGACCCTAACCTCAATTTTGACCTTTGAACTTGGAGGTCAAAATCAAGGCAAAACGACCAAAAGCGACCGGGTATCGCATAACGTCCAGAAATTATTGCCGGGTCCTTTCCAAAATGATCTAAAATGATAGCCAGGGTTCATATTAAACGTCCGTGACCCTAACCTCAATTTTGACCTTGAATTTGGAGGGCAAAATCGAGGGCAAACGACCAAAAACGACCGGGTACCGCATAACGTCCCGAAATTATTGCCGGATCCTTTCCAAAATGGTCTCAGATTATAGACACGGTCCATATCTAACGTCCGTGAACGTGACCTCAACCGTGACCTTTGATCTTGGAGGTCAAATTCGAGGTCAAACGACGGGGCACCGCATAACGTCCCGAATTTAATGCCGAATGATTTCCCAAATGTTCTCAAATGATAGCCAAGGTCCATATCTAACGTTCGTGAACAATTTCAAATTTCCGTGTACTTTTGTTCCAAACTTCAAATTTCCGTGAAACAAACATTTTCCGTAAACAAGCAATAATTTTCGGGAAGTTGTGCGGTACTCGGTCGTTTTTGGTCGTTTGACCTCGATTTTGACCTCCATGTTCAAAGGTCAAAATTGAGGTAAGGGTCACGGAAGGACCATGGACCATGCCTATCATTTGAGACCATTTTTTAAAGAATCCGGCAATAATTTAGGGACGTTATGCGGTACCCGGTCATTTTTGGTCGCTTGACCTCGATTTTGACCTTCAAGGTCAAGGTCAAAATTAAGGTTAGAGTCACGGACGTTAGATATTGACACTGTCTATCATTTGAGACTACTTTGAAAAGGATCCAGCAATAATTCCGGGACGTTATGCGGTACCCAGTCGTTTTTGGTCGTTTGACCGCGATTTTGACCTCCTAGGTCAAAGGTCGAAATTGAGATTAGGATCACGGACGTTAGATATGGACCGTGACTATCATTTGAAACCATTTTGGAAAGGACCCGGCAATAATTTCGGGACGTTATGCGGTACACGGTCGTTTTTGGTCGTTTGACCTCGATTTTGGCCTTTATGTTCAAAGGTCAAAATTTACATTAGGGTCACGGAGGTTTGATATGGACCCTGGTCCCTGTCTATCATTTGAGACCATTTCAGAAAGGATCTAGTAATAATTTCGTGACGATATGCCGTACCTGGTCATACCTCGATCTCGACCTTTAAGGTCAAAGTTCAAAATTAAGGTTAGGTCACGGACGTTAAATATAGACCCTGCCTATCATTTTAGACTACTATGGAAAGGATCCAGCAATAATTTCGGGACGTTATGCGGTACCTGGTCGTTTTTGGTCGTTTGACCTTGATTTTTGCCTCCAAGGTCAAACGTCAAAATTAAGGTTAGGGTCACAGACGTTTTATGTGGACTCTGGCTATCATTTGAGACTATTTTTGAAAGGATCCGGCAATAATTTTGGGACGTTATGCGGTACCCGGTCGTTTTTGGTCGTTTGACTTCGATTTTGACATTTAAGTTCAAATGTCAACATTGAGTTTTGGGTGATGGACGCTAGATATGGCCCCTGGGCCCCTGGCTATCATTTGAGACCATTAATGAAAGGATCCGCCAATAATTTCGGGACGTTATGCGATACCCGGTCATTTTTGGTCGTTTGACCTCGATTTTGACCTCCAAGTTACAATGTCAAAATTGAGGTTTGGGTCACAGACGTTGTCACGTTCGATATAAACCCTGGCTATCATTTGAGACTACTTTTTTTAAAGGATCCGGCAATAATTTTTGGACGTTGTGCGGTACCCGATCGTTTTTGGTCGTTTGACCTCGATTTTGACCTCTAAGTTCAAAGGTCCAAATTGAGGTTAGGGTTACGAACGTTAGATATGGACCTTGACTATCATTTGAGACCATTTTGGAAAGGATTCTGGATTCTGAATCCTTCCTGAATTTTGGAAAGGATTCGGCAATAATTTCGGGACGTTATGCAGTTCGAGGTTATTTTTGGTCGTGTGACCTCGATTTTGACCACCAATTTAAAAGTTCAAAATTGAGTTTTATCACGAACGTTAGATATTGACCCTGGCTATCATTTGAGACTACTTATACAATAATCCGTCAATAATTTCGGGACGTTATGCGGAACCCGGTCGTTTTTGGTCGTTTGACATCGATTTTTACCTCCAAGTTCAAAGGCCAAAATTGAGGTTAGAGTCACGGACGTCAGATATGGACCCATGTGAGACCACGTTATGCGGTAACCGTAACCGTAGTATTCGGGACGTTGTGCGGTACCCCGTCGTTTGACCTCGTTTTCTTGAATTTGACCTTGACGATGGCCTTGAGCAGCAAAATAATGGCATATTCGTGATCAGCGTGCCAATATTGACCTTCAGACGAGTTTTGAGTTGATTCTGAATCCGTCACTGTATAAGTCGCTAACTTCACGGACGTGCTATGTTATTGTTGGGTATCCCACGCCGTGTGCTATCGTGATATGTATTCACGTGGGAACTCGTAGTAAATCCCCCTGCCGATGGAAACCGAAAGGCGGTCAGCAAGGCAATATCACATCACAACATACGTCCCCATGCAAACATGCTAATTAGCATTGGTTGGTGTCTTAAGACACCAACCAAAAGGTAGAAGCGACTGCAATGCCATGCAGCCCTAAACAAGGATAGGTACATGCATGCATTACATGCAATGCCTAGTCCAAAGCGCAGAGATGCGAGGAGCCCGAGCATACAGTATCCTACAGAGTGCTTTCGATTGATACCGCTAAAAACGCCTTTGCTTTATTTGTAAAGGAGATCTTAGGAGATTTGTCCGCCCTTGTAACTTAGTGGGAGAGCGCTGAACTCCTGATGAATCCCGGTAGTGGCAGCCCGGGTTCAAGTCGCTTCGGCGCTCGCTATTTGCTCCTGACTGGTGTGTGTGTGGCCCACTGCCCACTGGCGGATCCACGAAGGGGGGCTGCAGAGGGGCGCAACCTCCCCCAGAGCGCCCGGGTCGCGAGGTAAGGCCCTTGCTTTGGGCCTGCCAAGCCGGGGAGGTTTGGGGGACTGAGGCAAAACAGTCCCGACCCCGCCACCCGGGCGCTCTGCATGCATACATGTTGATGGATCTGAAGTAAGGAATCTATGATCCCAGATGATCTCTCGACAGACACAATGTTGGCATCTTTGATCTCACTGGATCCCACGAACAACATTACAATAGTGGATCTTGGATCCCAGTGGATCTTTCGATTACATTTTGCAACGGATATTGGATCCCACAGAATCCCATTATAAACAATGAAAATGGATTTATGATCCAAACGGATCTCGGATCCGACAGGATCCGACTTGCATATTATGCCATAATTATGGTATTTATTGACAAAATCTAGTTAAAAGGCATTCACCCATGCTAGTTGCGCTTCCAGTTTCAAAGGTCAAATTGAAGGTAGGGTAACGGAAGTTAGCTTAGGTACGATGACTGTCAATATGCTACTCTGGCAAGGGTCTGGCTTTAGTTTCGTGGACGTTATGCGTTACCGTCGTTTCTGGTCGTTTGACCTCGAATTTTGAACCTCGTTCCCAAAGGTGACGTGGGTTTAGGGTCAACGGGACGGTTATTGACCCCTGTCCGTTTCTTTGGCTCCTTCGGACAGACTCGGGCATATTTCCGGGACGTTGGCTCCGTTATTAGTCCATGTATGGGTCCGTTTTGGGATTTGGTTCTCTCTTTCTTCTTCGTTGTTGTTGCCTTAAGGAGATAATGACCATGAACAACAAGAAAAGTAACTGACAAATTACTATACAAGAGAGGTTAGCCTTCCGAATAAAGGTATAATATGTATAATGCGGGATCTGGGATCGCCAGTGGATCCCAAGTGCAAAATCCGGTGCCTGCAGCTCTGATCTTCGTGATCCTAGGCGGATCCGCGTCGACAAATATTGAGGACGGAATCTATGATCCCAGTGGAATCCATCGACAATTGTGAAGAGTGGATCTGATGATCCCAGCGGATCCGGGATAATCCAGATCCCATAGATCAGATCCCGAGATTCCCGGTTTTTGGGATCCGTAGCACATGTCTGCCTGCAGGGATGGGCATGTTGCCCTTCTGCCAGCCCCCCCTCTGATCCGCCCCAGTGTGGGCCTGCGTCCTCTTTAGGCAAGCGGTTGCAGTTCAACACCGTCAGGTGGACGACATGAGCGGGCGGGACCGTGTCCAGGCGTAAGCTCTGCTTAGTGCGCGTCCTGACCCCGGGGAAAGTTATTCCATGCAAAACTCAATTGGAACTTAAATTGTATAAACAAAGATTTGGGGAACTATTTTGACTCAACTACAACAAAGAACATTTGAGAACCATTTGGGAAATTCGTAGAGAAGTTAGTATATTATTACATAACTAGATTTCACCCAAATTCCTTAGTATTTCACTTAACTAATCCTTATATTTTGGTAGCCCGAATTCAATGGCTGGGGCGAATGTGGCTGACTTGAATGTGCGGGTAACTCCGTTTCATTTCAATTTGCGCTTGCATATTATGTGTCTTTTGGTACTAGAATGGAGTCGTGGTTTTTAAATGTTATGTTCAGATAAGTAAAAGCCATGAGTTAATTTAGCCTGCATTATGGTTAGGTTAGGTTTGTATAGGTTGGTTAATAGTGAGGGTGTGATGGTTAGGTTTTAGTTGGGTGTTGGCTTTAGGTTGATCGTTAGAGGTTAGGTAAGGTTAGGTTTAGGTTAGGTTAGGTTAGGTTAGGTTAGGTTAGGTTAGGTTAGGTTTAGTAGATAGGTTAAATAGATGCCAGCATGCTGTTGTTTCAATTGATTTCTTATCTCAACCTCATTAACAAATTTCAAAACACGCGACTAGGATATAGTTATAGTTTTGAACAGCAAAACAGGCTAACGTGACTAAAATATGCATAGGTCGACGAACGGAACTGTTCCATATGTTCAAAGCGTTCAGAATTAACAATTTTTACAAAACAGCATCGGTAAAATATTCACGGTTGCCTAAATTTTAGGGGTGGCAGTCAACCTTGCCCCTGTTGTGGCGTCGCCATTGGTTCCCACGCTTATGTTCTGGTGACCTCAATATTGGCCTGAGCCAACAAATAACGAAATGGTTCTGAAACAGTTTTTGACGTGCTATCGAACTACCAAATAACCAAATGGAGCCGAGTTACAATGGAGGCGTTTCTTCAGAACCAATCACGTTCAGATTTGACTATTCCAGCTACGTCATATTGGCCGCATTTGGTAGCAATTTCTTTGCCTATGGCGGATACATGAGAACCCCTTACCCCCCTAGCGAACTGGAACGCGGCGAACTTGCTTGACTACTAATAGACAACGGTGCTCTACATAGTTTTGCAACTAATTACGGTAAATATATTGGTTTTAATTGTGAAGCAAGTAAAAATAATATATTTGACTTAATATGGACATGCACTGTCAATGCACTGGCAGTGTATTGACCATTGAATAATAACTATCAAATAAAGGGCCCGCCACTGAGGGGGACGTGTCCAGTAGCGCAGGCAGGGGGGGGGGCAATTACCCTCTCCCTTACGGGTTGCAGGGGTCCCACCAAGATTAGCCCATATACCATTTGCATAAGGTAAATAAATGGTTTTCCAAAAGCCACAGAGAAGCCCTTATTAACTAGGCGAGGAGTCACTGGTGCATGCCAAGGGCATAAAGACAAAAGAATGCAACAGAGAGCCTCTAGGGCCCATCTGAGGTTGCACATATCCGCCAGCCCCACCACCAGTCTTGCCTTTCAAACCACCCCACCTACCCAAAGCAAGTACCTATAATCCCATGAGTACTTATGAACTAATCCCTTCTCTGGACTCTGTATAGTATTTCTCAAATATAATTGTTAAGGTAGCAAGTGTATCTGCAGTAGCAACATCCCCAGTAGCTTATTCCAATGTCCTACAGCCCTTCTACTGATAAATGACTGTCACAGCCTAGTCTTACTTTGTTTCATAACAAGTTTATGTTGATGACCTCTACCTCAGTTTTTCTGACTAAACTCAAACATTCCCTTTAGATATCCAGAATACTTACCATTAACATATTTGAAGACTTCAATTAGATCTCCTCTTGGCCTTCTATATCTAAGTGAAAACAAAGTACATACCCAATTTATTTAATCTATCTTCATAAGGCGAGGGCCCTCAGAGACAATGAATGGCTTTCAAAGCTAACCCAGGGGGCCTCTTGGGCATGTCTAGGGGCCTATTGAGCCCAGTTAGTGGCCCAAAAACTTATCCAGGGACCTCTTGAGCCCAGTTAGTGGCCCAAAAACTTATCCAGGGACCTCTTGAGCATGTCCAGTTGCCCATTGTGTCCACTTAGGGGCCCACAAACCTGTCCAGGGTCCTCTCAAGCATCTCCAAGGGCCACTGAGCCCACCCTGGGCTTCCCAAAAATGAGCCTGTTGAGCATGTCCAAGAGCCCATTGCTTATGTTCAGGGGCCTTTGAGTCTGTCAAGGGGCTCATTAAAGTCTGTTGAAAAAATAAGCTGAAAATTTACAGTGTTATAAAGGTGACCCTTGCAAAATCACATTGCACAATTCTGTAGAGTTTTTAATATCCAGGGGTACATTTTTCAGGGGGCACCATGACTGGCTTTCTTCCTTTCTGAAGGTCTGGCTGCGCCTACTACATGTCTCCCTAATTTTTCAACCTTTAAAATTATGCCAATGGGTGTTGCAAGCCAATAATCAACTTCAGATGCCGATGTCCTCCCAACTTTGGAATGTGGTGGAGCTCTTGCTATCAAAGATGATTGAGCTGCCTTTTAAACAATTTCAGCATCCAAATGGTCCATGTTGATTTGGTACCTACCGACATATAAAATATATCTATGCCTACCCAGTACCAGTACAGTTTCATAAGGATTCCCATAGCAATCACACATCACACAGTTGTCAGTGTAGACTGGAGTGTGGGGACTGGGGATACCTACCCAATAAACATTTTGATGTCGGGCCGACGTCGAAAGATGTCGGCATCTCGGCAGGCAGTCGACTCGATGTCGGCCCGACGTCGGCTACACGTCGGATATGTCCGCCCCGCCTATGCCGAGGTCCAGCCGAGGTCGGGCCGATGTCGGCATTTCGGTAGCGGCATGTCGATGTCGGGCCGACGTCGGCTGGACCTCGGCTGGACGTCGGCATAGGTGGACATATACGACGTCCAGCGGACGTCGGACCGACGTCGGCCTGACTTTGGCATGTTTATTGGGACACCTACCTAGATATTTTTATATGACAAGAGATTGGACCTTTAGAGGGTTAACTGCTGTAACCCTGGACACTTCCTAGCCTCAGACTTTTCATGCTGTAAGATTGTAAATAATACTCTCAAGTATCATGCATCAGTGTCTTCCACATTCTAATGGCATGCAAAGTATGATTTCAGGATGTTTCTGAAGATTGGACCTTTACTTAACCCTGCAGTCATTGTTCAAGTTGTAATGAGGAAATTGATGGATAATAGGGTGTACCAAGATGAGAAGAACTCAAATTTGCATGGAAATATTGCATACAGAGATTGGGGTCTGCTCAAAACAAGATCAAGATCAAAGTTAAATTTGCACTGATCCAATACATACTTTCACACTGTCCTCCACCTCTTTTCATGGTGTTCTCAGGCTAGGTATGCTCTGTCAACACTAGTATTTTATTTAGCTATGATTTATGATGTGATTGTCCTTCTTTGTGATTGCCATAAATTCACAACTTTCTAAAGACTCACAAGAAGTGATTATAGAAGCATTAAATTAAGTATTTTCTTTTCTAGAAGAAAATAAGTATTTTCATGTTCCAAAACAAATATCTTGATGTGGTAGCCTGATCCTCAAATTGAAGTGTTTACATTGCTTGCTCAATTGCCTTCTGATCCATGGAGTTTGATAACCTGCACAGCAAATGAGCACCAGCTTTGCACTCGGGACTCAAAGGCAAACACAATGTATATAGAAGTCTCCAGTGACACATGCAGAGTGAAAAATAATAATAACTAAATTTTGGAGCTCAAACGTGATGACAGCTTTGCAAGCTATCATCACACCTTCCATTTTCAATATAGTACCTACATTCCATCGATTTTTCCCGGCACTGTGCCATTCGTTACGCTCATAGCTTTGAGATACTAAGCAATTGCTGACCTTAGCTTTCTTTTCAGGCAGAGAGGGATATTGAAGGCGTTTGGTGACACCCAGACAGTCATTGGAAGAAGCAATGCCTACCATACGCTGTGTTCTGTGCGCAGCAAAACAGCCACAGGATACAGTGTTTCAGTGAGTATTCCTTAGCTGCATCTGTGCAGTGTGCATGTTTGTATTTGTATTTGACAATTTCATTACTCTCCAATGTTACAAAGGCTATTCCAAGCGTCGTGTCATGATAAGTAAGTGAAGACGTGTTAAAATGACACTCAGCACATTGTACGCAATCATATCAGAGAAAATAAAGGCAGATACACATCCCCACACTCATTAACACACACTCACATGCACGCACATGCAACACACACAGCATTCACGATACACATATTACACACAAAGCATATATATGTCTATATATGCCAGGTCACTCGATCATACTACTAAAAGGTCATGTACTGCACGTTTAAATGCTTTCAGTGGCAGAACACGGACCTCTGGCGGCGGCCTGGTGTACTGCTGCTCAACGTTAAAAAGGAGGCGCCGCTTCGCGCTCTACGGTATCTCAGACGCGCGGGAGAGCCAGAACATCAAGAACGTCCTAGAATGCTAGATAGACCGAAGCACGAGAGTAAGAGTACTTGAAGATTGAGGCGGAGGGCCAGGAGTTCCATCGGTATGCGAATTATTGTGAAGTAGACTTAGTGAATGCTGTTTATACAGTTGCCGGGCGGTGGGCCAACCCAGTGCACCCCGCACGTCTGCTATATGGTCGAATTTGCGGCGGCCGGAGATCACACGCAGTCCGAAGTTCAGGACCCTCTCTATGCATTGCATGTTCTTCTTCGAACCGCCGCCAAAAACGGCCAGGCAGTAGCAAACTTGAGAGATAACCAGGGCGTTGACAAGGATGGGTAAGAGGTCGCGGGAAATCTGATGACGCACGTGGGACAGCCCGTTGAGGATACCGTTACATTTTTTAACGAGGGCAGACATGTGGCAGTCCCAGGATGAAGGTGACTTGGCAGAACTGCAACGCCAAAGGTTACCTCACCAGTGGGGGACTCTCACGATCGTGATATCTCGCGAAACCGAATGGAAACGGGGCATAGTCCCGACATTTTGGTTAGAGCCGAAGATGCTTTAGCTCGGTTTTTTGCCGTTGTTTTAACCTCAAACTCGTTGGAAAGTTGAACTGAAGATTACCAGATAAGTTTAAAAAAGTCTGTTTCAGGTGGCAATGCGCTCGGGAGAGTGATTATTAATATTACACCGGAAAACGAGAAAACCTGGGTATCTCAAAGCGTAGTTGAAAACACGTGCGCGTCAGTGGGCAAACAGGTTAAAAGTCACATAAAAAAAAAAACAAAAACAAACTCATAAACAAAACTAAAAAAGACAACAACAAAAACAAAAACCTAAAAACTACAAAAAAAAAACAAAAAAAAAAACAAAAACAACAAAAACGAATAGTGACAAAAATCTGGAAGGGGAGAGGGCCGAGAGTCTCTTGAAGTTTGGAGAGAAACTTTGAGTGGTTGATCGCATCAAAGCATGTGCAAAGGTCAAGGAGGCAAAGAAGAGTGAGATCCTGGCGATTGGTGGCAGTAATAATTAATATGGTACGGTGAGAAGCGCGGTTTCAGTGGACAGGAGGGAGGGGAAACCGTGCTGAGAAGGGGAAGAAAGATCGTTGTCGGACATGTAGGAGTACAGCTGCTGCTGGGCAGCCTTCTCCACCAGTTTGGCAAAGGCTGGAACGATAGAGATGGGGCGAAAGTTGGAGGTGTTGGAGGGGTCACCGGATTTATGGATGGGGTGTACGATGGAGTGCTTCGAGGATGCGGGAAATTCACAGGTTGTGATTTTTTATAAATTTAGTCCGAATGTTTTGTATGGATGGATTTTCGAGGTCAGAACCCACGCTAAGCAGAGCTTGTTGCGCAGGCCCTGACCCCACCACCCGATCGTACAATTCCTGGTCGGCAGAATTTAGACGAAAGTTTTACGTGCCCGACATACCTGGACACGGCCCGCCCCGCTCACTGCGATCACCTGGCAACCTATCAGTGCGACCACTCCTGTGTTGCATGGGCCGCAGGCACATCCAGTCAGCGAGCAAAATACAACCACGCGAAGCGACTGAACCCGGGCTGCCACTACCGGGATAGGTCAGAAGCCCAGCGCTCTCCCGACTGAGCTACAGGGGCACAGGAGTTCACAAGATGAAGAAGGACATGGCCAATGGCACCAAAACAAATATTAAAAATCATGATGCAAATACCGTCAGAACCACTGGCCGGTGACTTTGTCATAGAAAAGAGGATAGACCGAAGACCCTGGAGCGAGATAGGCTGAAGAGAAAAGGCGCAGGCACCTACCCGAGGTGGCCTGCAAGGAAGGTGAAGGGGCTCACCCTGCCCAGACCCTCACCCGCGACTCGAGGACCAGCACCCACGAAGAACTCGTTGAGCTCGTCGGGCATGACCTCCAGCACAACTCGCTGTGTAGACTTCTTGCCCTCGATCACCTGACGCACTTTGCGAAAGATGGAGGCCCTGTCTCCCCATCTGACTGGCAATGTCGCTCCTGATGCCGCGCCGGATG